>PJEM01016086.1:0-27237 GCA_004023845.1 Helogale parvula | reverse complement strand
GTTCAGAACTTTGACTGAAGGCTTTCCCACACAGAAGACACACATGAGGTTTATCTCCAGTGTGGATTCTCTTGTGCTGGCTAAGGCCAGAGCTCTGACTAAACGTTTTCTTACATTCATGACATTGGTAACATTTCTCTCCAGAATGAATGCTCTCGTGTTTTCTGAGGTAGGATCTATGACTGAAAGCCTTTTTACACTGATGGCATTCATATGGTTTTTTTCTGGTGTGAATTTTCTCATGCTGTCTCAGGTAAGAATTCTGCCTAAACACTTTCCCACACACATGGCATTTATATGGTTTCTCTCCTGTGTGTGTTTGACTGTGGTTTCCAAGGTCAGAGCTTTGTACAAAGCCTTTCCCACACAGGTGGCATTTAAATGGCTTCTCTCCAGTGTGAATCATCTCATGTCTCCTAAGGCTAAAGGAATTACTAAAGGCTTTCCCACACACATGACATTTATATAATTTGCCTCGTGTGTGAACTCGGCTGTGTCGAGAAATGGATGGTTGCTCACGAAGTGGTTTTCTACACTGTTTGCTGATGTAACGTTTCTTCCTGAGGTGAATTAACAAATGTTGAGTCAATGTAGATCTCTGAGTAAATTCATTCCCCAAATCAGGACATTCAATAGGACCCTCTGGAGCAAGAGATTCATGCTTTGGGGAGAAAATAAAAGTTAGTTAATGGCTTGCCCACAGACATGCAGACATTTATTTTTCTTAGTATAAATTCTAGGGTGGCAACTAGTAATAGACTTCTACCAAAATAGTTTAAATTTTAGTTGCTTATACATGTTACTCCTCCGCAGCCACCAATATTTTCTATTTTTTAGTATCCCAGTTGCAGGGGTATTAGATTACGTTTGAAGACTGGTATATTTCAAAGACTAGGTAATAAGCAATGTTTATGCAATTGTATCTCTCTTGGGTTATTATTGATTTGAGCTCATGTTAATTTATTCACTGATTTCAAACAATTCAAAAGTTTTTGCTTGGAAAGAGCTTAATCCTAACTTAATAACATTGAGAATATTATGCTCAATTATCTCATTACCTTCAGGCTTTTATTTGGATGTCTAGGGGCTATATCCATGAAACTTACCTTGAGTGAAGTCAGGGCTGTGCCCTTATTGTTGACATGTCGTGGTAATATCATTTCTTGTTTATTGCAGAGACTTTCCATGCCTAAAATAATTGAAAAAATATAAATTGTTAGAATCGCATTACAGGAATTAAAATGTAGAAAATCACCAAGGTCCACATGAGTATGTTTCAAAAATTGTCACTTAAATGGGAAAGTGTGCCAAATCAATAAGTACGCTAGGTCACAGAAACATTTTAACGTTCATGGTCAATTAGGAAACAACGAGGATTGATAATATGAAAGATGCACTGTGGTAGAAAAAGATCTTGGGTCAGCAAATGGTTGGGAAATCTTTAAATGGGAGGATCAGGACCATTACATCAATGTTTCACTGCAGTAATTGCATGACTATCGTTTTCCCTAAAGAGAAAGACAGGTGCAGGATGACACATGCATTATGGTTGATTTCTTCAAGGATTATAACCACATGAGGAATTCTGGCCCAATGTGCTCATTTTACATTTCAGACAATATCACTCACTTGTCCAAATCTTCAGTGTTTATTTCTAAAGGACACACTCAGACTAGGCACCTGCTCCTACTAAATCACAGGTCCCTGCTCCTCACCTGGACTCTGCTCTTGGAGAAATCCAGTTTTTTCAGTCCACAGCTCCCCTTGTTGCTCCAACCAGAAGGGTATTTTGTAGCTATTCTTCCCTGTTTGGGGAGGGAGGAGGGGAAGTATATGGATTTTGAGTTCTGTGGGAATTAACTTTGGTATCTCCAAGTCCAAGGCAAGATTTACCAAGGATGAATGAAGATATGATGGAAGGTCAACCCACGTATTGACAAGCTCAACAGAGACCACACTGATGGTCCTTCATCAGACCAGGAGGAAATTCATACTGGAGGCAAAAACAATGAACGTCCTAGATACTGATACCAACACACGAGAGTTGAGAGAGAGAATGCAGAATCCTCAGTCTTTTCCAAATGGGAGAGAATAAGTGTTACCACATTGGGTTGAAAATTGTCTTCAGAGAGCATCCAATAAATATAAGAGCCACAAGAACAACCAAAATTATGTTATTTACACTATACTGCTCTCACTCCTCCACATAGTGACTAAAACAATAATTATTTTTTAAATGTTTATTCAATTTATGAATCAAGATATCCAGTGAATTTCCAGTTCTATTCTGAATGCTGGAGACTGAGTAGCAAGAAAGGTATGAATTTGTGGTCAAGATTACAAGTTAGTGTGGTGCCAAAAAGTACAAGGTGAAGAACATCTCCCTCTTACATAGTTACAAGAATTATAAATGAATCAGGGCAGCATTTGGAGTGGGATATGGGGAGCTGCTTTCGATATTTATTCAGAATAAATAGATGGACACAAACATGTGTACATGTTGGGAGACTCACCCAGAAAGATCAGATGATTGATACTTTCAAGCATCACATCTCTGCACAGCTTTCGCTGGGACGTGTCCAGAAGGGCCCACTCTTCCTTGGTGAAGTCTACAACTATATCTTCAAACGTCACTGATTCCTAAAACATCATGGATATTCTGGTTTAGAGAGAGCATGCCCTACTGATGTCCAGCATTAGAGGGTAGAGATGACAGCACTCAGGAAGGAGGTGTAGGAGCTGGGTTTGTCGAAAAATCACTGTGTCTCTCAGGCTCCCCATCAGTTCACTGTCAGTGGTGAACCTTTGAATATGTTTACAGATATCTACACACTCTGACTTTATAATACTTTATTTTTAAAAATCGCATGAAGTGTGGTATCATACAACCTGGACGTGTGTCAATAACCTGGTGACTTGAACTTTCTGACAGGGATTTTAATATAGTTGCATGAGGGGCAGCAGCGTGGCTAAGTTAGTTAAGTGATCAGCTCTTGATTTAAGCTCAGGTCATGGTCTCACAATCATGAGATCAAGCCCTGCATCAAGCTCTATGAGGCTTGGGATTCTCTCTCTCTCCCCCCTCCCCAACTCTCTCTCTCTCTCTCTCTCTCTCTCTCTCTCTCTCTCTCCCTCCCTCCCTCTCCCTCCCTCCCTCTCTCCCTCCCTCCTTCTCCTTCTCTCTATCCTTCAGTAAATAAATAAATAAATAAATAAATAAATAAATAAATAAATAGACATAAAACTATTCACTTGAAAATTCATAATGAAAACTCTCCTCCCCATTAATTTCAAGTAACTCTACACATCCATCCTAAGACAAATAATAACCATGGCGTGCTGCTTTTAAGCCATAATCATTGGTTCAAATTATTCCCTAGATGAACTTCTCATCTCCCATCTACAAAGTGGTTTATTCACATGGTATGAATGTTGAAGGATACAAGGTATTGATGTAGAGAGTGTCACCTGTCCGGGAAACCTGCACTAAAGATAAGACATCAGTGGTCATTAAAATGTCAGAAATGCTTGAAGGAATCGCCAACATTCCTCAGAAGTGTACTAGACTCATCGACACCTCTCTTCATGCTATAGGACTCGGGGTACCAACAAACTACCAGGTCAGAAGGCTCAACAGCAAAGCCAAAGACCCTTGAGATGGCTGTGCTTGAGGATAGTCCCCCTGACCCTTGACCTGACAGGTCCTGTGTTAAAAGGGCTCCCAATCCCAGTCTTCTCTGGGATCTCAGACACCAGTTACCACTATTTCTCTTGTATCTTTATTTTTTCTCCATGCTAAAGGATAATGGAATCCTCATGACTGGTTTGGGTTTATCCATTTTTTCAGAAATTTATTCAGGAATCTAATTTTAGTCTACCTACCATACTCTCTCTCTTTATGTGTAGGGCAATTAAGAAAACGCTACTTCCTCCAAATTTCTTCCAGTTGTCAAATATGGAGGAAAGGTTGCTTACTAAGAGGTAACAATGTGTAAATGGGGACAAACATGATAATGGTGATTTTAGTTATATTTTTAGAAATTTTCAAAAATGCAAATTCTAATGGTTGTATGAGAAAATACAATAGAATACAATACAATTGAATGGAGAGGGAAAAACATAAAATGTTTATTCATTCCTTCTGTGCCTCTCTCCTACTCCTCTCAACACTGAGCAGGGCTCACACTAGGTCTTGTAACACTGGATTAATTATACTTATGTGCTGAAACATCTGCCTCCCTAAGGGACTATCATATTCTCCTCACTCTTCTCTAGTACCTGCAGTCACCACCATCCTATGCTCTTTGCATCCAAAAATACAGCTGATAAGCAAATTATCCACCAATAAAGCCATGGGATGGATGATCAAAGGAAGACTTCTCTTATCTCTTCTGTAAGTACACAAGCTTAACGGAAGCTCTTATAAATTTGCATAATGTGATGTTTAAGTAAGTTTCTTCTATCCCAACTTTCTCGAGGGTTTTTATTAAGAAGAGATGTGGTATTTTGTCAAATGCTTTTTCAGCATCTATCGACAGGATCATATGATTTTTTCTTTTGTTTTCTTGATGTGGTGTATCACATTTATGGATTTGCGAATGTTGAACCAGCCTTGTAACCCAGGAATAAATCCCACTTGATCATAATGGATAATACTTTTTATATGCTGTTGAATTCGATTTGCTAGTATCTTGTTGAGTATTTTTGCATCTGTATTCATTAAGAATATTTGCCTGTAGTTCTCTTTTTTCATTGGGTCTCTGCCTGCCTTAGGAATCAGAGTGATACGTGCTTTGTAGACTCCACCGAAAAAAATTTTTTTGCATAATGTTAGGAAAGAAATTTGTTATGTATAAGTTCCTGACAGATCATCACTATCTCAGAATACTGGGGAAATTAGAGCACAGATGCCTGAACATCAACCGATTCTGCTTGAAGCATCCATGCCAATAGAAAAAACTTGCCCATTGGATGGCACTAGGGTGTAATTTCAGCAGAAAGAGGCAATCTTCACTCACCATTGTCAATAAGTCCGTAGTGGGGTGTCTTTCTCTGGGTTCTCACTGACAGTCCGAGCACTAAGCAGGCAACGCTGAGGATGGAGAGAGAAGATATGAGATCCAGTCCCGTGCACAATTTCCAGTCTCACCTGTCTCAAAGCCCCAGACCTTCAGCTGAGTGTGACCCCCCAGCCCAACACACCACAAGTGGTGTACTCTAAGAACAGGGTGCAGGAGGTTGCCCCTATCCCAGGGTCAAATGTACGGTTATAGATGGGGTTGAAAACTAAGAAATTCACAATACAGATCTCTCACAAATCAGAACATGATAAACATTGTGCTGTGTGCATTCATTAGCTGTGGTATCCAGAATTCATTGGTTTCCTCCCTGATTCCAGAGTAGAGCGTTGTCCAAGTTAAACCACATATTGAGTTTGCAGACGCACTCTGGCAAATTTCTCAGATTTCGTTATTCTTGCCTTATGCCCTAGCCATGCTTCTCCAGCATCCATGGCTGCTCTCTGAAACCTCAGTCCCTTCCCGCTTTCGGATCCCCCCTAGACTTGAATGTCAAGCAACTAAGAATCTATTTTATGATAGTGTTAATCAATTCAAAGACTTTCATAAACCCATTTCTCCCCTGACATCGATAATAATTAATGTATTTCATGGAGAATGAATGCAAAAGCATCATGAACAAAGGGATCATTAAGTCACTCATTTGTACCTGAGGTCCAGAAAAAAAAGTTAAATTAGTACTAAATGTGACTGTGTACTAAAGATTTACATATATTTGCTTATTTAGTTAACACAATAATCATGCTAATTGAAGTCTATTTATTACTTGATGAAACACATAGAAATTAATTCAGAGAAGCAGAAAATGAAGTATTTACAACAAAAATATAATGAAAACACAAGATGTAGATCTCTATGTAGATAGAACTCTCCAAGACAAGGAAATACACCGTTTCTGAGTGTACAACACAGTAACCAGACCCAGATGGTTATAGGGTACTTGAAATCTGGCCAGTGAAGCTGAGATCTAAAGCTAAGTCATTTAGTATTATTTTTGTAATGTTTTTTTTTTGAGAGAGAGAGAGAGAGAGATTCCAAGGAGGGGGTAGAGGCAGTGAAAAAGGGAGACACAGAATCCGGAAATGTTCCAGGCTCTGAGCTGCCAGCAAAGAGATCAATGCAGGGCTTCAACTCAGAAGCTGTGATATCATGACCTGAGCCAAAGTCAGACGCTAACCAGCTGAGCCAGGGAGATGCCCCTAATTTTATGATTGTAAACCTTATAGTCACATGTGGCTCATAATTATTTTGTTGGAAAACAAAGATCAAGGATCTTAGGCTAGGTAGATAAAATAGTTAAGTAGGTTCAATATGGAAAGGGGACATAAAAAGTCAGAAATAGAGAATGAGAATGGTGGCCTTAATTTTGACACAATGAAATATAAAGATCATAAAAGCTGCTTTGATAAGACAGATGTGTAGGGGTGGTTGGATGGCTCAGTCATTTGAGTATTTGACTCTTGATTTTGGCTCAGGTCATGCTCTTGTGGTTGGTGGGATCAAGCCCTGAGTTAGGCTCCTCACTGCATGAAGAGCCTGCTTGGGATTCTCTCTCCCTCTCTCTCTATGTTCCCCCCTCTCTCAAAATAAATACATAAATAAACATCGTTTTAAAAATGATTAGACAGATATCTAAAGAGAGATACAACTTACATAATTTTAAGGGGGTGAGGCCAGCTCACATGTCACAACTTGGAGAACTCACCAGAATCCAGAGTTGGAGTAGATGTTGAAATCAAACAGATTGTGTGGTGAGTTCCACAGGCAAGCAGCCAACTCCTCTTCTTCCAGTGTCCCAGACTTCTCTGTTTCTTCTCAAGGCAAATGCCTGTTTGACCTCCCTTTTATTCTGGGAAAAACCATTCATAAACCTACTCAAGGGCTACATTCCAGGGTCACACCCTGACTGAAATGATCTTAAACAGCTGCATCCTGTGAAACACACCCACAGGTTTGATTGGATTCTCCACTCTCATACAAAATGGCAGCCCTCACACAAGTCAGAGAGTAGAGACATAGGTCACTTTGAAGAGATATTAGTAGATCCAGTCATTGCTTGGCTCGTTCCTAAGCACTTTGAAGTGCATTATGTGAACCAAGAAACAGTGTATGTCTTGGAAATGAAGAAGGGCATCACACACAGTGGGACTCTACAGACAACAAACTGGGGGGGGGATGGACTGAAAAATATATTTTTTTAATGTTTCCTTTACTGCTGGGAGCTGGCTGCATCCTTTCAAGAACATAGTAACAATTCATTAATTATCCAAAGAAAACTGGGAAATCAATTTTATCTCTTATTTCTTGGTGAGCAGGAAAATAAATAAGAGTGTTAATGCATAATGAAGTCGAGTAAATAATTTTGTTTCCATGTCATTCTCAGTTGAATGATACATTGAGTGGAATTCTTTCCGCTCTAGAGATAGGTTCTTCTGGCTTAAAACTCCCTAAATTTCTAAGAGGAAACAATTAAACCAGAGGATGTATGTAGTACGTATCCCATTGCATCTGAGGACATTTTGTTTCTTTCTCCAAAAATGCCATTCCCTCTCTGCTGGTCCAGGGGCACCACAGGGGACACCTTCCTACAGCCCAGTCCTACCTATCCCCTGCAAATATTAATTGACCTTGGAGATGTGAACTGAGAAGTCTGGAGCTCCAGGGGTCGGAGTGGAAAAGATGCAGAAAGGATGCCAAGCAGTGGGGACTAAAATAAGAATGTCAGGTTGAGTGTCCATTCAACACTGCACTTTTTTGTGCTGGTGTGGACATGTAGTCCTGCCTGCTTGCAACAGGGGCCAGACTTCTGAAATCTGTTGGCCATCCTACTGCAAGCAGGTGTAGGACCCCATTCCCCCTGCCCCCCGACCCCAGGGGATTTGCATACAAGTTTCCATGTTGTTCCAGATAGTCCTCCAGGCTGACTTTTCCCCCCTCTGGTTGTTCATCTTTGCCTCATGGAACAGATTTCATGTGCACACCTAGGGCTCTAAACCTAGTCCATCCATTAAGTCTGGTCTTTGTCATTCACTTAAGGGATTCTACATCCAACCTATTTTCCATGTTAATAGTAGTGGAATTAATATTATTAATGATGACTATTGTATTTTTATCAGTAAATGTTTTACTATGGATTATTTTATTATTTTATATAAATACAAAATTAATTATATAATATATACTAATAAGAAAAAACTACATATATTATATGTTGTATATTATTTTAATGCAATACTATATTATATAGTCTTTTTCTATATAGAAAGAGAGAGAGAGAGCAAGCATGTATGCATGAGTGGGAGAGCGGCAGAGAGAGAGAGAAGAAAGAAAATCCCAAGCAGGCTCTGCACTGTCAGTGCAGAGCCCAACATGGGACTCAATTCACGAGCTGTGAGATCATGACTTGAGCCAAAACTGAGATTTGAATGTTTAACCAACTGAGCCACCCAGGCACCCCTATAATCTCTCTTTTCATGAAATGGGTCAGAGATTTTGATGATGGTTATAGAGGATTCCCCAGCAGACCTACAATCCACACACTGGCTTCTGTGTTCCCATGGGAATAGTTGAAGTGTGTTCCTCCAATGAGCTTCCTGAAATAGCATGTCCCCCTCCAGAGGCACTGACAGGCCTGTGATGATATGATAGTAGAGCCCTGATGAAGACTTCCTTTGCCAGCCTGATCTACTAGAAAAATGTATGTCTGCTTAAGGTTTTTTGTTTTGTTTTGTTTTGTTTTTGGTACAAAGTGATGTCTTTCTGTGGAGATGGTAGAATGGTGGACTTATATTTCTACTCCATCCTGATCCCTCTCCATTTTATCCAAGCTAAAAATTTGTCATTATGCACAGAGGCAGAGAGAGCTAGCCATCATTTATTTAACAAACCTCCACAGTTTTTTGTTAAATTTTAAAAAATTATTTATTTTTGAGATAGAGAGAGACAGAGTGAGAGGAGGTGGGCCAGAGAGAGAGAGGAGACACAGAACCGGAAGCAGGCTCCAGGCTCTGAGCTGTCAGCACAGA
The DNA here is from genome assembly GCA_004023845.1 of Helogale parvula. Taxonomy (NCBI): domain Eukaryota; kingdom Metazoa; phylum Chordata; class Mammalia; order Carnivora; family Herpestidae; genus Helogale; species Helogale parvula. Next base: position 18,134 of record PJEM01016086.1, on the reverse strand, counting down.
GCCCAACATGGGGCTTTGAACCCATGAACGTGAGATCATGACCTGAGCTAAAGTTGCAGTCTTAACTGACTGAGCCACCCAGGCGCCCCAAACCTCCACACTTTTTAGAAGCATCAATTCATATTATGTTTCTGAGTTCAATCATAGGCTACAGAGAAATTGACAAGCAAAGGTGGTCTATCCATACCGTGGAGTATTATTCAGCCTTAAAAAGTAAGGAAGTTCTGACAGATGTTACAACACAGACAAACCTGGTGGTCACTGCACTACATGTAATAAGCCAATCACAGAAAGACAAATACTGTGTGATTCCACTAATATGAGGTGCTTAGAGTAATCAAATTCACAGGGACAGATAGCATAATGGTGACCACCACGGGGTGGGGGGAGGGAGAAATGGAGAGTTTGTGTCCATTGGGCAGAGTTCCAGTTTAGCGAAATGAAAAGAGTTCAGGAGGTGGATGGTGGAAATGGTTGTACAACACTCTGAATGTAATACCACTGAACGGTATACTCCCAAATTGTTAAGGTTGTTAATATTATGATACAGAATCATCTTAAAATAATGAGAAGAATCACAGGCTGAGATGCTTTCTGGGTTCTCTGCCTGAGAAATAATTCATTCCTTAACTTCCTTAAATTGATTGTTGCCATGCAAAAAGTGAACCTCAAAATGATTTCACCGCTTTCTCAGTGCTTGGCTAACATGCTTGTATCCTTTCTCTGTCTCTTGCAATGATGTCAACCTGAATTTCTTTGTTCAATATGCTTCATTAATAGTAGGTTTATTACTGTGAGGGAGAGTCACAGGTGTGTTTCTGGTTGTGGGCTTGTGTTGCTTTCCGTAACCCCCAGGCCAAAGTATGACGACCAAGAAAGAGCCAAGGAATGACAAGAAAGACACAGACACAGCAAAGACACAGACTCACAGGAAACTTGATCCAGCTTCCCCTCTGCCCAGTCAAACCGGGCTCCTCAGTTATTGTCTCAACTACCCATCCTCTCGGTTGGTTCCCAGGGGCCTGTTGCCAAGTTCCTGCTCCTTATCAGCAAGTAATCTTCTGCTTGGAGGCAGTCTCGTGTTGCACGTAGGATGTTTTGACTTTTCATTTGCTACTCGGTCAGCACCCTGGCTCTTTTGCAAGCGCAGAATGTTCCAGAGCAGAAGCTATCTCATTGCCAGGGACAGTCAGTCCGGAACAGGCCCACAGTCAGGGACTATCAGCCTGGGACAGGCCCTTCAGGCTCACTTGTGTTTTCAGCGTGAATCAGTCTTGCTGGCTGTTAAGGCAAGAGATTTTATTAATTAATTTAATGATTTTTAATTTATATTTAATTTACATTAATTAATTATTTTATTAATTAATTTTTAAATTTACATTTAAAATTTTAAATTTAGTGACCATATGGTGCAACTATGATTTCAGGAGTAGATTCCTTAATGCCCCTTACCCATTTAGCCCATCCCCCCTCACAACTCCTTTAGCCAACCTCAGTTTGTTTTCTATATTAAGGAGTCTCTTATGTTTTGTCCCCCTCCCTGTATTTATATTATTTTTGCTTCCCTTTCCTTATGCTCATTTGTTTTGTATTTTAAATTTCTCCTAGGAGTGAAGTCATACGACATTGGTCTTCTTCTGACTGACTTATTTCACTTAGCATAATATCCTCTAGGTCCATCCACATAGTTGCAAATGGCAAGGTTTTATTCTTTTTGATGGCTGAGTATATATATATTCACCCCACATTCTTTATTCATTCATCTGTTGATGGACATTTGGGCTCTTCCCGTAGTTTGGTTCTTGCCATAGCACTGCTACAAACATTGGGGTGCATGTGCCCATTTGAAACAGCACACCTGTATCCCTTGGATAAATATCTAGTAGTGCAATTGCTGGGTTGTAGGGGAGTTCTATTTTTAATTTTTTGACCAACCTCCATACTGTTTCCCCCAGCAGTGCAAAAGAGATCTTTCTACACATCCTCACCAAGATATGTTTTTGCCTGAGTTGTTCATGTTGGTTTTCCTGAATGGAGTTAGGTGGTATCTCATTGTGGTTTTGATTTGTATTTCCATGATGATGAGTGATGTTGAGCATCTTTTCACGTGTTGGTTGGCTATCTGGATGTCTTCTTTGGAGAAGGGGCTATTCATGTCTTTTGCCCAATTCGTCACTGGATTATTTGTTCTTTGGATGTTGAGTTTGAAATGTTCTTTATAGATCTTATCTGATATGTCATTTGCAATTATCTTCTCCCATTCCATCAGTGGCCTTATAGTTTTCTGATTGTTTCTTCACTCTGCAGAAGCATTTTATTTTGATGAAGTCCCAATAGTTCATTTTTACTTTTGTTTCCTTTGTCTCCAGAGATTTGTTGAGTAAGAAGTTGCTGCAGCCCAAGTCAGAGAGGTTTTTGGCTGCTTTCTCCTCGAGGATTTTGATGGCTTCCTGTCTTATGTTCAGGCCTTACATTCATTTTGAGTTCATTTTTGTGTATGGTGTAAGAAATAGGTTCCAGTTCATTTTTCTGCATGTCAGTGTCCATGTTTTCCCAACACCATTTGCTGAATAGACTGTCTTTATGCCATTGGATATTCTTTCCTGATTTGTCAGCAAACATTTGTGGATCCATTTCTGGGTTCTCTGTTATATTGATCTGGGTGTGTGTTTTTGTCCCAGTACCATACTGTCTTGGTGATCACAGCCTTGTAAGATAGGTTGAAGTCAAGGATTGTGATACCTCCGGCTTCAGGTTTCCTTTTGAAGATTGCATTGGCTATTTCGAGTCTTTTCTGGTTCCATAGAAATTTTAGGATTGTTTGTTCTAGCTCTGTGAAGAATGCTGGTGTTATCTTGATAGGGATTGCAAGATATGCTTTTCTTTTTTTAAATTTTTTAAAATGTTTTATTTATTTTTGAAACAGAGAGAGACAGAGCATGAGAGGGGGAGGGGCAGAGAGAGAAGGAGGCACAGACTGGAAGCAGGCTCCAGGTTCTGAGCTAGCTGTCAGCACAGAGCCCGACGCGGGGCTCAAATCCATGAACATGAGATCTGACCTGAGCCAAAGTCGGAGGCTTAACCAACTGAGCCACCTAGGCGCCCCAAGATATGCTTTTCTTGCACCATCCTACTAAGTAAGAGTTTTACTCTAGTTCATGTTTTCAGTCTGAGGAGATGGAAGAATTTTTACATTATTGAAAGTAATTTTAAACTATTGAAAGCCTTTGTCTTTCTGTGTCACATGGAAAGTTAATATTCTTCTACATCATGGTGGTCTATAGTCTATTCCTCCATTTCATTATTATTATTATTGTTATTGTTGTTGTCATTATGGCTCTCATCATAAACGCTATTGTCATTATTGATGTTAATCACCATCATCATAATTATTGTTACAATTGTGACTTATTATTGTTACTGCTGCTGTTAGAAAATCCTGAGTCGACTTACTCTATCCAAGAAGGGCGGGGTTTACTAAATAAGATGATGGAGATTTCTTAAAAATACATACAAATGGACAGATGCTTCCAGGTCACTTCTCATGCCCTTTACAGATATGAGCATCCACAAACTTTCCAAGTCTCCCTCCAGGGTCCTGGAGTGGCCATTTTGACTGTGGAAGCGTGGCGAGGGCATCTTGGCCTTCCTGAGCCTTTGAGAAACATTATGAGTCAAGTCTGGGATCAGCAACTACTTGTGCCTGCCTGCAAGACCCAGGGAGGGCATCCATGGCCCACCAGGCTCAATGAAAATTTTCTAAGACCTGTCGGGAATGAGGAATGGATGGAGCAAGTATGGGAGTCTAGAGAAAAGCTCCTTACTCTCTGGAGCCTTTGCATTATTTCTAGGTATGCCCTGCACAAGGGAACTGCTCTTCTTGCCCTCTTGTATAAGCTTATACTGGACTGGAAGCAACATGCACAGCAGAGGAACCAATTCAGTGCCAATCAATAGCTCCAGGCTATAAAGTACAATCTCTTAAACCCTGACCTGAACGTTATAGGGATGAGCAGGTGGCAAAAGGGGCAGCAGAGAAATGAGGGCTGAGAATGTGCTAGAGCCTTAATGTAAAGCATAGGAGAAGGCATCAGAGGATGGAGAGTGGGGTGATGTCCCTGCATCAGGCTTTCAAGGAGACCTATATCCCTGGAAGACAGACAGACAGACAGACAGACACACACACACACGTATTAAGAGCGTCCCTGAGTGACAGGTGGTTTTCCAGATTATTTTCACAAATTATTATCACTTTTTTCTCACTAGTACACTAATTATGGAAAAAATGATATGATTCCAGGTTTGCTTTCAAGAATTTAGGTTTCTCCCCCCACCTACTCACCCAGCAAGCTGAGTTTGGAAAGTTCTATAGTACTGCTAATTGTTGGTAATTTTTGAAACTATCTTAAGGGTAGATAGTTTTTCTAAATTTTCTCTACACTGGGGAGGAGGATGTTTCCAATGAATAATGAAACATATAGAGCATTTATTCATTACTTAGGAAATATTTATAATAAATTATTTTAAATCCGCTGCTGACTTCCTTTCGGTTACTTCAATTATTACTTGGTCCCTACATCTGTAAGTAATATTGGCCTATATATTTTCCTTCAGCACCATCCCGATATTCCAGAGCCATTTTAGAGTTTCCTCCCATTTTTTCCAAGTAGGCAATCATGTGAGTCAAGAGTAATGGTTTTTATTTTAAGAAGACTAATCTACACACATTTATTTATTTATTCATTCATTTATTTTTAGAGAGAGTGTGTGTGAGCAGGGGAGAGGGAAAGAAGGAGAGAAGGAGAGAGAGAATCTTAGGCAGGCTCTATGCTCAGTGCAGAGCCTGATGCAGGGCTAGATCCCACAAACTGTGAGATCCCTACCTGAGCCGAAATCAAGAGTCAGATGACTCTGACTGAGCCACCCAGAAGCCCCAAACTACACATATTTTTTAAAGTCAAATTTCTCGTGACATTTTTTATTTTTTATTTTTACTTTGTTTTTATTTTAATCCCAGTTAAAATATAGTTTAGTATTACTTTCAAGTGTACAATATAGTGATTCAACACTTCCATTCAACACCTGTGCTCATCCCAGCAAGTGAACTCCTTAATCCCCATCATGTCCTTAACCCATCCTTGATCCCCTCTGTGACATTTTTTAAAATGACATTTTCTGGGGCACCTGGGTGGCTCAGTTGGTTAAGTGTCTGACTTTGGCTCCAGTCTTGATCTCCTGGTTTGTGAGTTTGAGCCCTGCATCGGGCTCTGTCCTAACAGCACGGGGCCTGGAGCCTGCTTCCGATTTTGTGTCTCTTTCTCCCCCTGACCCTTTCCTGCTATCATTCTGTCTGTCTGTATCTCTCTCTCTCTCTCTCAAAAAATAAACACTTAAAAATGACATTTTCTAAAGGAAGGTATCCTAAAATGGTTTATTTTGCTCCAGTTGGTTTAGCCTCCATGTTCCTCTTTCCTGGAGCCCTTGGCAAACCCTCATGGTGGAGGAAGAGGCAGGAACCTGGGCAGCGTTCGACATCCTACTGATTAGGAACAGATCTGGGGACCAGAAACGGTCCTCTGGCCACCGGCCCTACTGCTTTGGGGCATCCCCACAAGCCTGCACTTGCCTTTCCTTATCTGTGTCTGAGTCTCAGGATCATCACCACCATCTCAATCCCAGTGGGCCCTGATGAGGTGTCAGGAAGTAGGAGGTTCTTCAGCCTATAGAGTAGGTAAGAGTCACCCCTGCTATCTGGAATGCCTCTAAACTCTGGTATCCCATTCTCACCCTTCATACTTCAGAAGAAGAATGTATGTGTGATCTCATTGCTGCAGAAGAGTGCTTGATTCTTAACCACTCAGCTGACAGTGTGAAGAAATTTATGGGTACCCTAGCCCGTGTGTGTATATGGGAGTATATTTACCCATTCAGTGATCAATACATAAAGACAGAGATGCATTTCAGAAAGAACAGTCCCCATTAATATTAAGCGAGACATAGCTTAACAGTTCATGCCACTGTTGCCATCTGCAATCCACTGCACATGGGCCACTCTAACCATCTCCGTCTTCCTGCTCTAGACCCTCGCTCCCAAGAGAGGGCGTGCGGTCAACGTCTCACCTAGGACACAGCGAGGTCTCAGCTTCCTGCGCTGCATCCTTAGGGCCGGCAGGGGGCGTGCTGTCCTGCCGCCTTTGGCCAGCGTGGGACGCATGCGCATCACACTCCTTGCCCTCGACGCTGCGTCTGCACCAGAACCCGGAGACGCATTCTCTCGTGGGCAATGGAGGTGGCAACTTCACGGACAAAGAGGGCCACAGATCTGCTGTGAGTAACGTCCCTGTGTGGCTGCACTGCTGGGAGGAGGCCGCTGTGGGATGTTTCCCTTAAGAAGCCAGAAAGAAGCTCACTGTTGCCCGTACCACCTTGCATGTCTTTCGCTTCTCTTTATTGTGTAGGGTTTTCCCAGGACGTATTTTTCGGGTGTGCCTGTTCATCGAGGGCTTTTCGCGTTGAAATTGTAGTGTGCATGGGCAGTTGTAGGGATTGGAGATGGTTTCGGGGTACTTGGGGGACACTGGTGCATCTTCGGTAAGGGAGAACTGCGTGGCCGTGGGGAGAGGACGGAACAAAAGGTCGGGGTGTTCAGCCGAGGCCGGGGCTCGGAAAGAGCCTGCGGAGGACACATCCGGCCGCGGGCGGAAGGGGTGCTGCGTGGGGGGCTGCGTGATGCTCCGCTGACAGTGGTTCTCGCCCGGTGGTTTGTGAGAGTGTAGTTGGAAAAGTACGAAGAGTAGAAAGGTGGGTGTGTGAAAACGCAGGGCTGTATTTTCAGTGTCAGTATTTTATTTACTCCCAGATCAGACTGGATTATAATTCGACTTTCAGGCTCTCAAGGAAGTTGCCGTGTCTCTTTTAAAATAACGCTCCTCAGCTTTTCCCGTTTCCAGGCCAACATTTTCTCGTGACCCGGCAGCAGTCGTAGATCATCTTAAGTAATCGTCGGGCCACTGAAACGTCTTTTGTAGGTCCTCACTGTGACATGTGGTTCCAAAATAGGTATAGGACCCTTGGCGTATTTATACAATATTTATAAAAAGACAAGGAAGGATAATAACGGAGTTTGAAAGGAAAGGTTGTCCTCAGAACGAAAATAATGACGTCTACCCTCCCTTCATGTTTGTTTGTTCTACTTTATTGCGGAGATACGCTGAGACCTCTGAATTCTAAATTTCATTTAAAAAATCCGTTGAAACACGTTGTGCTTCTAGTCCATCACTTGTAAATTGTGACTCAGTTATGCTGAGAGGTATTTTCAAATATTTTGTAGTATTGGTTTACAGTTCTTAAGACACAGCTAAATATCCTCAGAGAGATGCAGGTTGGGTTGGCATTCTATTCCTTTGTATTAAAATAGGAAGGCCTTTAAGAAATAAAATATACACACTAACGAACCCTCAGAATGTTCTGATTCTTAAATTTATCCAAAGGTATGAGAGTAAACATGCCTTGTGCCCACCCCCCATTTTAATTTCAGAAATGTGCCAGGTGTGTTTCTCAGTGTTTTTAAACAAGTTCAAATCAGGCAACAGGAGACCAGCCGTCAGCTCAAAAAGCCGCTCTGTAAAGGCAACAATGCTGTACTTTTAAAAGTGCGTCTTACCTGTTTAACGTGACTTCGGAAGGTGGTAGGAGCAGCTTCCTGAATTAGCTGTGTGTCACGATGGTGTATGGATCGGCCATGCGTCTCCCAGCCCAGGGACTGGGGTGTCAGAGGCAGCCACCAGAGGTCTGCAGTCTAGCTTTTGAGGTGAAAAGGGGGCTTTCCAGGCTCAAAAATGTGACCTGTTCTGAGTAATTAGGGAAAAACAAGGATTCACTCTGGGTTTAGGAATGTAACCATGGACAAAGTACAGGTGAGCCAAGACTAGAACTCATTTTTTGCCTCCTCTCAGATTTCATTTTTTACTTAATAGAATAGCAACACTTTAATTTCTGGTATGCAACATAATTTGATGTTTGTATATATTGCAAAAGGATCACAGGTTTTGCTGTGATTTTTTCTTTTTTTCTCAAAAAATATTTTTTCCCAAGAAATATTTTTTTAAAATCTTTATTCATTTTTTGTGAAAGAGAGACTGCATGTGAGCAGGGGAGGGGCAGAGAGAGAGGGAGACAAAGAATCTGAAGACAGGCTCCAGGCTCTGAGCTGTCAGCACAGATTCCGATGGGGGACTTGAATTCATGAGTAGTTGAGATCATGACCGGAGCCAAAGTTGGATGCTTAACTGACTGAGCCTCCAGGCGCCCCCAGAATTTTTCTAATAAGGAGAACTTTGAAGATCTGTTCTTGGGGTGCCTGGGTGGCTCAGTCGGTTAAGCGTCCGGCATCAGCTCAGGTCATGATCTCATGGTTTGTGGATTCAAGCCTCGCCTCGGGCTCTGTGCTGACAGCTAGCTCAGAGCCTGGAGCCTGCTTCAGATTCTGTGTGTCTCTGTCTCCTCACCCTCCCCTGCTCATGCTGTCTCTCTCTGTCTCTCAAAAATAAATTTAAAAAAACATTAATAAAATCTGTTCTTACCAACTTCCAAATATGTAATATAACATTATTAACTGTTGTCACCATGGTGTATATGTCATTCTCATTACTTATTTATTTTATAACTGGACGTTTGTGCCTTTGACAACCTTCACTCGTTTTGCCCACCTTCACCCTCTTCCTCTAGCCACCACTAATCTGTTCTCTGTGTCTATGGGTTTGGTTTTTCTTTCGTGTTTTTTGTTTTACTTTGTTTTTTAGATTCCACATATAAGTGAGGTCTGCCTTTCTTTCTATACTTACTGCACTTAGTATAATGCCTATAAGGTCCATCTACATTGTCCCAGATGGCAGGATTTCCTTTTTTTTAATGGATCAATAGGATTCCATTATGTGCACCTATACTTCATTTTCTTTATCGAGTCACCCCTGGGTAGGCACTAGTTTGCTTCAATGGCTTGGCTATTGTAAATAATTCTGCAGTGAACATGAGGGTGCATATATATTTTTGAGTTAGTGTGTTGTTTCTTTTGTATAAAATGCTCAGAAGGAGATTTGCCACATTGGAGCCGGCAGCCCCCGAATTATGTTGGTAGGCTAAACCCACGTGTGAGTGCTGATTGTCTTGCTGTAAAGCTTCGCTGAAGTGCAGGCCAGAACAGGCCCTGACCCACAATGTAGTGAGGCCTTTGAGTGCCTGTAGAACTCAAACAGGGTTTAAGAATCGCTCGGTTCTTCATAACTGTATCTAAATTATTTAGTTAATTAGAGTGGAAATTATTTGTTAAACTATTTATTCCTTGGTGATATGTATCTCAGTTAACATTCAAGGTAAACAAGGTCTGTCCCTTGCATTGTAAATCTGATGAAGTTATCAGCTGTGTCAAAGTGAGTCTAACACTAAATATATGTCTATTCCTAAAGTAAGTGAAGTTCTGAGCCTGGATCTGTGGTGATGGAATGCTCAGTGACCACACAGTTTCTGAGGTTTTCCATCTCCTTAGGTTCTAGGAGTACTGAAGAAAATTTTCCCCCGTCGGATCCAACCTCCTTTATTTTACCATATTTATTAATTATGAATATCATTGTTTATAATGACAGGGGCCATTTGTAGTACCACATCTGAGGGTAGGTTAGGGGATGGAGGCATGGAACTTTTGTGTATTCATAATTCACATCGTAGTCAAAGAGAACCTTGCCTTAAAATGCTGCAAGTGATTTTTCTGCAGGTAGTCCTGGCCGTGAAGGAAGGAGCAAATAAATAAATAGATAAATGCATCGTAAGAAATTACATGAGTAACCTGAAGGAAACAAAGTAAGGTTCTACTCAAGACAACAAGGTGGGAGGGAACCACTTACTTAGGTAGTAGTTTAAAGAAGGGACCTCTGAAGAAATGGCCTTTAATCTCAGATGGAAACCTACTGAGTGTGAGGTGGCCGTATGTATGTAGATACCGGGGTAGAAATGACAGATAATAGTGCTCAGTGTAGGGATGAGAGCGGCTTACTTGTGTGGCTCTGACAAGTGGTGTCAAAGAGGAAGCCTGGGATATCTGGGGGATTCGTTTTCTGACTTGGAAGACTAGAAGACAAGAAATTTTTATTGTGGAAGAGCTAATGGTTTCATTTTGAAATATATTTCCTTTTGCAAGCCTAAGGTACATGTAGGTGGGGATTACAGCACAGTGATGGAGTCTAGGTATGTTTTTAGTTTTGAGTTGAGAGATGACCAGAGAAGAAATTGAAGCGAGCGGAACAGTGTTGTGAGATTTCCAAGACAATATATTGTAAGAGGAGAGAAAAGGTGTGGAATCGAACCTGGAGATATTTCAACACTGTTGTTCAAGGAGCACCTTGCAGAGGACTCCTGGAAGGAGTTCTTAGCCTGTTTTAAAGGCAGTTAGTAATTTGAATGGTCAGAGAAGCGTAGAAAAGAAAGTTCCCAAACAGAGATCATGTGCCAGTATTGCTTTGATTCCAAATGAAAGGCCAAGGAACACTCACTGGATTTAATTGTGGGGGAATAACTGATTTTAACAAGGTTTATCAACTTGGAAGTCAGAATTAATTTTTGTAAGTCAAACTGAGGGAGTGTGAAGAAATTGTAACTAAACATGTACTGTTTCTTCAGGTTCATTTTGAAGAGAAAAGGTCATGTGTCAGCAGCTAGAAATAAACTGGTCGTTTTTCTTTGATGAATGGAGAGACTAAATGAGTTTTAAGGAGATAGATGGGAAAATGGTGAAGAGATTACTGATAAAAGATTTGGTTTTAATGAAGAACTAAAACATTTGACAAAGTAGGAAAGAATGGGAATTGGAGAAGTTGGGTTTAATTAGGAATAGAGATGACTTTTCAGTTTTTACAGGAGTAGAAATACTGGTGGGTTGGAAATCAGGAAATAATTGTAGGTTTCTTGCCAGTGAGATGAAATATTTCTTCAGATTTTCTGGTTCATCTTTGCGGTAGGAAGAGATTTCTCATTTTTGAAAACTATGGGAAAAGGTGAGGTTTTTGTGAGATAGAAAAGCACTATTAACGAGTACGATTAACACACGACTGAAGCAAAGCGGGGCAGCTGTGAGGCCAAAGTAGGAAGCCAGATATTTAGAAAAAGCCTTTGGCAGACTCGCGATGCTGTATTTAGACCAGCTTTGTACCTCATTCTGAGCTGTGACGGATGCCGCCATGAGAGTGTGAGATACTGGAGTCATTTGCAGTCGGAGTTCCGAGTAGTAGATGTTGGGAAGAACCGAAGGGCATTAGAATTGTTGGTCTTGGTGCACAGACCGAGTGTATGTTACACTGATCAGTACGAACTAGAGGTGGAGGCGGATTTTGGAAGTGGGGGTCGCTAAGATGGAGGTGCCCCTGTAGTAGGAGATGCTGGGCATGAGGAGGAATTATGTGGGCAGACTGAGAGGGGGAGGTTTTGAGAGAGGAGCCTCTGGTCCTGGATATGACTGGTGACATACGCAGGTAAAACCGGTTCCAGTGTCCTTCAGGATGAAATTCCTTAGTTATTTCTCATTCAGAGAAAGAGTTAATTTTAAATTCTAGCTGTCAATTTCTAGCCATGTAGTTTTGTCTGATAAATAAAGTTTTATGAATCTAGTGTACGTAACTCATTAAATGTGTAAGTAATCTGTAAAGGGAGAGATATTGCTGAGTATTAAGTTCAATGTATGTAAGCAGATCGATGTAGCTTCCACTCACAGAGTCTCAGTACCAGTAATTTTATTTCCTCTTTCCAGGTCCTTAGGATCTGTGGGTTTTAATCATATCCTTTTCTTGACATGTTGTCAGTGTTTGTGGATGCAGTATATTTAGCTAATAAACTTTGCTTTAGGTAGTACTTTAGAGATGGTAAATTCGTTTATATACTTAAACCATGAAATGCAGAGATAATCTTGTTGATAAAAATGACTAGAACTCCAGGCCCCAAGAAGTCAACAAATTACCTCTAAAACTAAGTCCCGCACTCTATGTTTTCTGAGCCTGTCTGGTCAAATTGTGCAGCAGTCTGTAGTGCGTAGCCTTGTGACAAACATGCTCCTGCTTCTTTCCTGGGCAGAGGGTCGCATGTGCAAGACTTGTTTGATAGGAGAGTCACTGAACACTGGGGCCAGGGTTGGTTCTTTGCAGTGTTCCAACCCAACTTTAAAAAGACCGCATGGATTCTTGGCCACATGTCCGAAGCAATTAGTGGTACAGGTGGGCTGAGGCACTGACAGCGCCTGAATCCTACATGTCCAGGAGCCAGGATGACTGAGGGAACATGTTATTTCATTGGGAGAGTATGAGGCACTCGTGAGCCGAGATGGGTGCTGGAAAACAATGCTAGTGGACCTCCCCAGGAATGATAAAATAGGAAATTCCAAAATGGTGTCCTTAGTTCTGGATCCAAGAACCTCCATGTGGCAGGAGTCAGATTCTCCTAGGATTTTGCTGCCAGGGAGGTAATTAAGACCTCTGAATGTCAAGTCTAATTAAAGTAGAAACTCCTATGATTTTGCTATCTCTATAATGGGGATATTAATAGTTTCTTCATTGTTGATTTTATTATTGACTTCTGATAGTTGATTCTTGGAGAGGAGAGCCCCCTTCCTTGTTTACCCTTGTTTACTCTGCAGGTACACGGGAGGTGAACCAGGTTGGGGGGAGGGGAGTCACTACCATGTGAAGATTTGCGTTTGCAAGGTGGGAATATCTAGGGGTATTGGAATAGACCCGTCTCATGGGTTCTATCTCTTTCCTCAGCTTTATCTGCTTAGTTATTGGACTGTCCCTTGGTGAGAACACACAGGAAGAAAGGGGCAACTGAGTTCTAGACAATGCAACCACAGGTGAGTGGGACTCGCATTTCCTTCTCATGGACACCTGTTTTTCCAGGGGATGAGCAGATTGCCCTCCAGGGCTTGGATCGTCTGTGTGCCTGCATGAAATATTAGTCTGTCACACTTCATCAGGTCTCCGGGAGGCTTGGGGCAGCTCAGGGTTTGATCAAGAAATAACCCCCTACCCATATTACACTACTGAATTCCATTCCCCATCCCTTTAAGGATGTCCTTGCAGAAAAGTTGTTTCTTCTCATCTATCCCATGGCCTCGCTGAGAAGTGACTCATTCATGAACCATGTTAGTGTCTGCAGTGGGCGTAGGCGTGCGTTGAATACCGGTGATAGAAATGAGAATGAACAGAAGTTTACAGGCCTGCAGGGAGGCAGATGTTTCAGCCCATCCAGGGTCTCAGGTACTCTAGAGGAGGGCTCTGTGGCATTGAGACTGGTGGTGGGAAGCTAGAGAGCAGCGAGCAATCATTTATTTATCTTCCCCAATTTTAAACTTACTCTAAGTTTTCATAGACCATGTTTGAGCATTTTACTAGCTTAAGCAAAGAAAACTTTTCCTTACCGTTCTTGTTCCAGACAACCCAGGTTCCCTCTTTGTAATTAAACTTTGTTCAAATCTGAACACAAATTTCTAGTGAATTCCTAGTTTGGGTTGTGAGTTTTGAAGGATTATAATGGAACTACACCAAAGGTCCTGTGGCAAAATTTGCAGGACTAGAAAGATGAGGCTCCACTGGGAGGCTTCTGTTACCCATTAGCGTTTAGACAGGCTGCTGTTACAGGAGGGACAGTGGTCAGCAATCCCGGAGGTCCCGGAGAAGACTGAAATGCGAAGCCTTCCCACAGGAGGGTCAGGGTAGGAAATTCCTTACGCACAGCAGTCTTCTGGCCCCTGGGGTTTTGCTTAGGAGCAGTCTGTCTTATGCCTTCTCAGGAGCACATGGGTTGTGGAGAGAGGAGAGAGGCCACACTCGCTTATCCGAGTTCTGTGAGATGCTGCATGCGGTCCTGTAGGAAGTTTGGCACTGCTGTGTCCAGGTTATTTCCACTGGACCCCGTGAAGTACTCATTTGTGTTGTAATGAAGTTATGTTTACAGAGAGTGGGTGTGTGTGAAAGACACATGACAGGGCAGCCTAGAGAAGTATGTGCCTAGAGCCCCAGACAGGGTTTGACCTTTCTGTGGATACAGCAACCCGTCCTTGGCACCATCGTGACCAGTGTGCTCCCCTGACGGGAAGGCCCTGGCTGTGCCAAAATATCTCTGGTGTTTTAGGAATCTGTGACCTTCAAAGACATAGATATAGACTTCACCGAGGAGGAGTGGGCCCTGCTGGACACGTCCCAGCAGAAGCTGTACAGGGATGTGATGCTGGAGAACATTGGTCACCTGGTCTTTGTGGGTGAGCCTGTCAACATTGAGAAACTTACTCAGTAAGTATCCAGCTTTCACTTACTCCCTCCCCTCTCAGCCCTCCTTCAGATTCTGTCATGGTTCTTAACACTGTTTGCATGTGATTTGTTTATTCTTCTACTTACTTATACCTGTTTTTTCACCCCAAAGGACATGGTTTTCCTGACCCCTGTTTCATTTCTTTCTTGCTTCTAGATCTGTAAATGCCCAGGACCGTGCTGGGAAGTCAATGAATATTTCATTTTATTTTATTTTTTGTAGTTTAAATTTTTAATAGTTTATTGTCAAATTGGTTTCCATATAACACCCAGTGCTTCTCCCCACAAGTGCCCCCCACCATGACTATCACCCTCTCCCTCCCTCCCCCTCCCCCTTCAATCTATGGTTCGTTTTCAGTATTCAATAGTCTCCCTTGATCTGTGTCCCCATTCTCCCCCGCTCTCTTTCCCCGTTCCTGTCCCCATGGTCCCCTCCCAGGTCTCTCCTGTTAGATCTATGAATGCAAACATATGGTATCTATCCTTCTCTGCCTGACTTATTTCACTTAGCATGACACTCTCAAGATCCATCCACTTTGCTACAAATGGCCATATTTCATTCTTCCTCCTTGCCATAGGGTACTCCATTGTATATATACACCACTTCTTCTTTATCCATTCATCAGTTGATGGACATTTAGGCTCTTGATCAAAGTTGCACCAGCATTCTTCTCAAAGCTAGAACAAACTATCAATGAATATTTTAAGTAAATCAAAGCACTAAATATTACTAAAAAACTGTTCTCTGTATGGTCAAGTGGAAGTTAAAAATCCATTTGTGAAAATTATACCTATTACCTATTTATTTAACATTTATTTATTTTTGAGAGGGAGAGAATGAGAGAGCGAGCAAGCATGAGGGCAAGCAGGGGAGGGGCAGAGAACGGAGAGCTGTCAGCACAGAGCCTGATGTGGGGCTTGAACTCACAAACCATGAGATCATGACTTGAGCTGAAATCAGATGCTTATCCAACTGAGTCACCCAAGTGCCCCAATGTTTATTAACCTTTTACCTATTTTCAGAGAGAAATTAAATTGTTCTGGTGAAGTTTCTGTGTATGTAATTGTTTTATTTATGTATTTAAATTTAAGTTAGTTAACATGCAGTGTAATATTGGTTTCAGGAGTAGAACCCAGTGGTTCATCATTTAATACCCAGTGCTCTTCCCAACAAGGGCCCTCCTTACTGACCATCACCCATTTAGCCCATCCCCATCCCCGCTCCCCGCCAGCAGCCCTCAGTTTGTTCCCTGTATTTACGAGTCTCTTATGGTTTGCCTCCTTCTCTGTTTTTACCTTATTTTTCCAAATTAATTTAAGTCTACTGTGGGAACGTGTAATTTCGCCTTTGTTGAAAAGCTCTAGAGGTTCTTCACTCTGTCTTCGATGTTGGTCCTGCACCGCAGCAGCAAGAAAGCCTCCCTGTGGAGGCGAGGTGTCAGGATGTTCTTCTTGCTCTGGGGAAGGACCTTAGCATTTTGTCTTCTAGGTGCTCTGCCCTGGGCTCTCCTTTGTTGTTCTCCTTGTTCTTCCTCCGTATCCTGTTCTGAAATTAAAGATCACTCATGTTTCCTGCACAGGATCTGAAATCGGTATGTCTCTCACTCCCCACAAACAGGATATTAACTCTGCCAATCAAATGTGATTTCCCAGTTGCAGCAGGAGTGGAGCTGTGGAGGGAAGGGAGCGGATCTCCCCCAGGCCTGATTGCAGGTGAGCCCCAGCTTGTGTGTGCCCCGCCCCAGAAAGGTCCTGGTGCAGGGGGGCAGGACAGGGGTGTCTGCGGCAGGCATCTTGTTTCAGTCCTGAAAACGTTTCATCATCTTCACTTTCCTGAAATGCCTTTCAACTCACTGGTACGTTCCTTCTTTGCAGATTCCCCGTGTAAGGGTCAGTATTAAAACATACACAGGTCTTGCATGTTTTCCGCAGTTTTCTTCCACTGAGGCACGCTAGCAGTTCATATTATTTACATTATTCTAGACAGGAAAAGTGGCCTTAGGAGACAGGATGTTTTCAGAAGGACCATCTAATTGCACGTCAGTGGTAAGTTTCAGGGGGCGAACCGTCCCTGAACATTAATGACATGGGAGCTAACAGTTGGCTGCAAATACTGCTCTGGCAGAAAGCTTTGGGTAGTTTGAAGTCAGGGGAAAAATTAAGGTGTTGCTCAAAGCCAGCACATGAGTTCTTCTTAAAGGACAAACACATAAACATGGCTCATGCATCTAGTCTTTGAATCGAATGAAATCTTTCAAAGAAATCTGATAGCCCTGCAGGTGAGATGTTATGAAATGAAATCTCTTTGTATTGTAGAAAATAATATGCATTGCATATGTAACTTAACACAGGGAAGATTTTTTAAAAAATTTTTTTAACTTTTATTTTTGAGAGACAGAGAGAAACAGATCATGAGCAAGGGAGGGGCAGAGAGAGATAGGGACACACAGAATCAGAAGCAGGCTCCAGGCTCCAAGCTGTCTGCACAGAACACGATGCAGGGCTTGAACCCACAAACTGTGAGATCATGACCTGAGCTGAAGTCAGATGCTCAACCGACTGAGCCACTCAGGTGCCCCAACACAGGGAAGATTTTAACAGGAGATGCTCACTGCATGGTCAAAGTAGGAGTCCTGTGTAGAGAAAAGAATTAGTGTATGTGAGAAATTCTGTAACAGCCTCTCATCCCCTTTGAACAGCAGAGGAGCTAGAAAAACCCTACAAATGTAATGAGTCTGGGAAATGCGTCAGCCAGAAGGCTGAGTTTTACTCGCACTAAAGAATCCACACAGGCCAGAAACCGTATAAATGTAGGGAATGTGGGAGAGGGTTCCCTTGGATCCCTCAGCTTCATGTACACCAGCGAACTCGCACTGGAGAGAAACCTTATGCGTGTGATGAAGGTGGGAAGCACTTCAGCCAAAGCACTGACTTCCATTCCCACCAGAGAACCACACGGGAGAGAAACCCTGTAAATGTATTGAATGTGGGAAAGGACTCCATTGGATTTACACTGAGATGCAAGCAATTATTATGAAATTTTAAAGCAGTAGTATAAATAACAAATAGTATATGGCATAGGCCGAATGTTGTCGATTAAACCAGTCTAGTGGGTAGTAACTTGGACTTTCACAGAAAGTACTCTAGCAGGAAATGCTGTATTTCCAGTGTGCATAGTGCGAACCACCTAACATTTCAGGTGAGAACGTGAACCAGTATTATGAATTCTTCATTCCTGTAAAGTGAATAATAATGATTTTATTCTGTGGAAAATGAAAGGACGTTAAAATGTAACTTCCTGATACTACATTTTTTTTTTTTTGCAAAAACACAGTTTTTAAAAATTTGATCAGCACAGAGGGTTTTTAGGCCAGTGAAGATGCTCTGAATGGTGTAATGATGGCTTCATGTCATTATACATTTGCCCAGACCCACTGCATATATAACACCACGAGTGGCCATGAGGTAACCGTGGACTCTGGTGACGATGGGTCCGTGTAGGGCTCTCCTTGGTAACAAACCAAAACGTGCCCCTCTGGCGGACGGTGTGGATAACGGGGGAGGACGCTGTGCATGTGCAGAGTCAGGCGGTAGGTGGAAAGCATCTGGGCCTTTCTCTCAGTTTTGCCGTAATCGTGAAACTGCTCTAAGCAAATAATTTAATTAAGCATTAACTGGAAAATGCCAGCACTTTAAGGTAAACGTCGCTTTCTTTGTTGGCTAAACAATACCTCACACAACTTCTATATACTTATTTCTGGGAAACTTAGGAAGCATTCCATTAAAATTTTA
>PJEM01016085.1:9081-27346 GCA_004023845.1 Helogale parvula | reverse complement strand
CAGGTCCCTTAGCCTTGGATGTGGAGTTCAGTAACTAGTCCTGAGTTCTGCACCTTCTCAAGAAACAGGTGTGACAAGTCTGAAAGGAGTGTCCGCGGCTTCCCTTCCCTTTAGACTGGGGCCGGGCAGTGGTGAGCTGGTGGAGCAGCACTCCGGGGGGGGGGAGGCCCCGACTGGCAGCTTCTTTCTGTCAATTCCCATGGTGCAAATACTTCCACTGTGGCTGAATTCAAGTCACCAAAAGTTAACCAACCAGGTGACAAACTTCCTATTTAATAATCAGCTCTGGAAAGTCAACAACAGTGGTTCCAGCCCACCAGTGGGGCTGGATGAGAGGACAACCCAATCTTCCGTGATAAGTCTGGGATGATCTGTTACCTTCTGCTACTGAACAGGCTGGCTGAGTGCGGTCTTCAAGAGCTAGAGGCCAGTACTCTCACCGGATGAGAGACGAGAAATAAATCAGGCTTGAAAAAGCCTCGGTCTGGGACAAAGTAACATGGTCTAAGCTGAAAACTAAAGTTAGTGACTTTAGCAGACCTGCCCAGCCTCAGAAACTTCTGGATGCACCTCTGTGGTTACACTGGTCTCAGGAAACTAATCCCCTCACTGTCACCCACCTCGAAGAGAACGAAGAGCTCTTAGAAGCAGTCTCGGAAGAGTCAAGAGAAAACAAAAAGCCCTCTTCGAAGTATTTATTAAGAAAAGGAAACAAACCAAAAAATGCTTTAAAAACTGTATTTGTACAACAAGGTAAATATAGTTGTTCTTTCAGACACCGGCTGCAAGTTGCTACGTAACATATCTGACGTCGACGTTCCAGAATGAACTACCTATCATGTAAACTTTGCCCCGCTTACAAAATGAATGAAAATAAGGGCGGATGAAAAACCTGTGGGGGCGGGGGAGGGAGAGGCACTGGCCGCGTGCAAACTTTTATCCAGGAAACCAATCCTATTCGGACCTGCAAAAGGGGTTAAGAGTGAGCTGCTCCACGAACCAAGAGGAAAGAGGGCGAGCAGAAAGCCGTGCGAGGGGGCCGACGGTGGACGGGAAAAGTGAAGTCAAGGTCACGAAGCTGATATGCACACACTGAAGAAGCAGCCAGCCAAGCAGGCGAGTGTGCCTCAGGCGGTGAGAGAGGACTGGACGGTCGCAGGCCGCACTCAGACAGTCAGGCTGAGGGCGGGTTCAAGAGTGGATGCGGAAGTCACCCGTTTACTATTCCACGAGGAAAAGAATCTGTGAGCGGCAGGGGGAGGTGGCGAGGGCCTGAGACAGGAGACAAGTGAGGACACCAACAGCGTCTTCGAAGCGGTTCAGGGAAGGAGGTATAAGCCTCCCCATAAATTCTTGGGACTGACTACGTGGCTACTGAAGAAAGAGGCAGGTCAAGAAATGAACGTGAAGAACTAGATCTCAAGTTGAGAAAGACAGTCAGACAGAGAAACAGAGAGACAGTAAGAGAGATGCTGTATTACTACGGGAAGGAGAAGGAATCCGCGAAGCCCAGGGCCAGGAGCAAGAGGGCTCAGAGGAGCAGACCTGGGGGGGGCGGGGGCAGCAGCGCAGGGTGAGCGGTGAAAAGGCTTTGGGGGCAGAGCACGGTGAAACCATCGAGACCAACGGCTTCCCACGGCTCCCTCAGGAGCACAGAGATGCTCTCATCAGCCAGACTAAAGCGGAAATGGCACATGCCAGGGCTTGGCCACAAGGGCGGGCGCTGGCGGGGACAAGGGGATGTGACGATCTAAGGAAGATGTGACACCGGCTGGGTGTCAGCAGCCTGAGTTCACAGAAGCCTGAGGCTGACAGCCCTGTGGGACTTGGTCAGGGCCCCCGGGGTCAGAGGAGCCCAGGTTTTCGGCATAACCGGAAGTGCAGGAGAGGGGACAGTTCTTAGGCAAACAGCAGGGCCTCGAAGGGCTGTCATTTGTCTCAACCTTCACAGACACATTTGATTTTCAAGGTGCTCCTTGTGGGAACACGGACACACACACACATTTCTCCCATCCCTAACCCCACCCCCCCAAACTAGTAGGATGCAGGGTTTCATGTGTGCAAGCTTGGTCCACTTTCGGTTAGTTTGGGAAAACCCTCTGAATTTGGGGGGGAGGGGATTGGCCCACTGGAGATGAATGTCTTTAAAAACTGGCTTCACAGAGGATTCAGGCCTCTCCTTGGCTTTGTCCCCGAAGCAAGGACGGAGCACAGCCAGAAGCCCGGGCTGCGGGGCCCGTGGGGACACGCAAAGCAGCAGCGAGAACGAGAGACGCCCTGCGTCCAGACAGAATCAAGGCTGGAGTGCCGGATCCAGCAGGCAGGGCAGCCTCCGACCCCAGCACGGGACCTAATCCCTGGACCGCAATACGTTCATTCAACCTTTACCATGGTTCCAAAACCGCCCCTCTCTGTCAGGGAGACGCCTTCGCTCAGGTCGGCCAGGTTGGTCAGGCTGGCGCCGTGGGTCCCGTCCAGCACCTCGTCGTACTGCTCCAGGGTCCTGCGGGCTTCCTGTTGGCTTTCGTGCAGCTGGGAGAGCTTGCTCCTCGCCTACGTGACAAAGATTGTTGACGTCACGCGGGGCTTCGGGAGGAGAGTCAGGAGAGACAGCTTTTCTCCTAATGCCAGACCCCTCCGTCCAACTCCGTTCACACGGGTAACTGAATCACCCGCCTACAGAGCACACGATCCCAAGTGACACGGCCTGTAGACCATGAGGTCCCTCTCACTGCCCCACGAGGGCTCTCTGTATCCCCAGCCCCTGAGAGAAGCCTGTGTTCAAACAGACGTTTGTTATTTCTGAAAAGAACCGGAATTGGTAAAAGCCAGGCTCACAGTCTGTTCCAAGGGACAGTCCACACTCCCCCTCTGTGGGGTGTTGTCCCCTGACTGCCGCTCCTTGTCCTGCGCAGGGATGTGAGGCCAGGGAAAGGAAGACAATCTAAACATTATCTTAACTGTCTCATCCGCACTGTGTGACCTCTGGCTGGTGACCTAACCTCTCTGTTAGCTCTTCCCCAAAAAGGACCACAGGAAGTGAAGAGTAAAACACCTCCGGTAGCTTCTGGAAGGGTGGGAGTTAATACGCAGCAGTGAGCATCAATGCTATCATTACTACTAACACACTCACGACGTGGGTCCTACCTACGTAGTGCAAACTCTAATTGCTTGGAGGGAAAAGACCTACGATAATCCTAGATCTAAGACAAAGAAGCACAGCACAGGGAATGAAAGCCCTCGTCCATGTCTGTGGTCAACCATGGTCTGTAACCTGGCAAAAAGTGCAAGAGGTCGAGTCGGTCAAGAGGGGAAGCACAGCTGGCCGCTGTGATCCCGCCACGGGCAGGCATCACCCCCACTCTGTTGACGGGACACCCAAGGGCCAGCAAGGAGGCCTTGGGCTGTTACGTACAGGGGAGCAGGGGGAGGCCCGCCCTCTGCTGGCGAGCAGCAGCTGCAGGCCCCAGGGCCTTCACACGGGAGCGGGGCGCCCAGACAGCTTGCAGAACTGGAACAAGGCCCCCCTGTGGGCTGAAGCTCGTCAGAGGGTGGAGCCTCCTGGGCGTGCCGGTCCTCAGACTGCGTGGGGACAGAGCGGTGCCAGAACACGCCTCGGACTCTGTCCCTCTCGCCTATCTGAGAACCGTGCTGGGGAAGGGAATTTCTGCACCCAGGACTCTCTCCAAAGGAGACCACAGGGTCTCGCACAGACCCTGCCCATTCCCCAAAGATGGCGCGCACTCAGGTGGGAAAGTGGAGGGACAGCGAGGCACAGCAAACAGCCGGCGGGCCAAAGTCCACGTGCTGCTGGAGAGCACGCTGGGGGGGTCCCGGGTGCTTGACCCCCAAGCCCAGATGCAGCATCTAAGAAGAGAACCTGACATAAACGGGCTGGGTGGGAGCCTGGGAGCCAAGGAGCCACGCGGCCTCTGCGCAGGCTGCTTGCACACCGATGTGATAGCTCACCACGGCTACTCCACCTGCAAGAAGGCCCCGGAAGACGGGGCCACCAGCAGAGGCAAAGCCCCGCCCCCAGGGAGGTACCTGGTTGATTTCGTCCTGCGTGGATTTCAGGGACTTGATGATGGTCTCCAGCTGGGCTTTCCCGGCCTGAATGCTCTGCTCCAGCTGGGTTTCCTCCTGCTGCAATCGGTTCAGCTCAGATTTTGCCCGGTTCAGGTCGTCCTCCTGGGACTTGAGGTCAGATTCCTGAGACTGGATTTGGGTCTTCAGTGAGGAAATCTGAAATGAGATGAAATATGACGGAGGGAAGACCAAGCAAACCCAGTGAAACAGACACCCGCCTGATGGCCGGACACCTGGGCTTCCTCCCAGGGCCCTCTCCCCACACAAGACAGAGAGAAACCACATGGCAGACACGCTCATGACCATGTAACCGACAGAAAGCCAACTTGGGACGAGGAAGAATGGCCCGAGCACAATCGACCTGTCCCCCAAGGTTGGGACTTCCCCGTGCAAGGGCCCCGTGCAGGGCAGGAGGGCTTTACAGAGTCTGCTGAGGCTGCAGCCTCCCTGATTTGTAACGAGCAGTGAAGAAACCAAACGGGGCTGGTGCTGTGAGGCACCGGCCAGGGTGAGGTCAGTCGGGACCAAGGCCGTTCACAGTACGACTCTGTGGGTGAGATCGAGGTCAGGCCCCAAATGCCCGGATGCTTTTCCAAACGATACGCCCACAACTCTATTCAACCAGTAAAATGCCTCAGCCTGTGTTTCAAGGTCACGCTGAGCTCAAAGCAGCCGCAGGAAGCCCCTTGCCATGCTGGGCGTGAGACGCACCATTTGAGTCTCGTCCTGGCACTTCTGCCTGACGTCGCTCAGCATGTCCCGGAGCTTGGCCTTCTGCTGATCCATCTCGTCGAGGCGGTCTTGGGCGTCCTGCTTCTGGGCTTCTAGCTCTTGCAAACTGCTCGTTTCCCGGTCTAAATCATTCTGTAATTCCTAGGGAAGAGTGGCATCAATGTACTGGAGACCGCTAAGAGGGGGCATGTCCAAGACAGCACGGTCTCAGCCTGGGCTGGAGCCCCCGGGACGTCCTACCAAGCCAGCCGCTGGCCTCCCCGCCTGTGCTCAGCAGGCGTCCCGTGCACGCCTGCCGTCAACGCGTGCATCTGAGCTTAGCGCCCATGGTGTGACCTCTCGCTAAGCTCCTTGGCAAATGTTTACTGACGGCCTGAGAGTGGTCAAGGGCCGGGAGGGCGGCTGGTCCCACCAAGAAGAGCTGTCCGGTGACATGGGGTCGGGGGTGGGGAGGGGAGGGGCATCACCCAAACACAAATAAGCCGGGATGAACAGAACAGAATGTACAGGTACTGCTGGGTGGACTCGGGGGAGAGGGGGCACAGGGAGACCAGACTCCTGCTGCACGGATGGAGAAGACCCCAGCAGCCAGGGGAAGAGCCGGGAGGAAGGGAGCTCCGTGGTGGGGAAGGGCGTGTTGGGCTCCAGCTCGAGCAAAAGGAAGCAGGGCCACGCGAGAAGCCCGAGGACAGTCACACATGAACAGGGGACAGGAAGATTCTCTGTTGCTGACACTGCTCCAAATGGGCATCTACCCGGACAGCCAGTGAGGCACCTCACACCCGGCCAGGACACCCCTGGGAAGCGCTCCCGGGAGGTATATGGCGCAGGTGAAAACATGCAGTCTGTGGGAGCAAAACCTGGAAATCATGTAAGTTCCCACCAGGTCGGCCTGGCTCACGACCTAGGGCGTGCTCGGGCCCTAAAGGAAGCTGCACCTCATCCTCAAGTTACAGTGTGAAGCCCGTGGCTGAGCCAGCACACGCTGCATTCTGGCATGCATGCTAACAGGAAGGAAAGAGCATGCGTACGACCTCTCTGGAAGGCCTCATGGGAGCTAACTGACTGCACCTCTAACGGAGCGACAAAGGAAGCAGGGAGGGGACCTGGACCAAGGTGAGATGGTGGCCATGAGAATCAAAGCAAGGGAAAGATTCGAGGGGCCCTCTGGGGGTAAAGGAGGACAAGGCTGTCAGTGAGGCTGGCTCAGCTGGGGCTTGCTGGTGCCATTCTGGGAGCAAACCCAAAGCAGGCACAGGGTCTCCTCTCTGCCTTGAGGGCAAAAATGTCACAGCTCTGTCCCCTCTAGACAGCCAAAATGCACTCGGAGTTATTCTGAGAGCTAGATTGTCAGTTCCCCAGTCTCCCTGCCTCTGCCCTTGAATTCGAGAAGCGGGTCTTCAGTGTGCAAGTCCGGGGAAGGTAAGAGAAGGTCTGTGGGTAGGGAGTCCCAGACACGGGTCTGCCACCTCTGAAGGAAGAACAAGTGACGGAGGAAGGGGAGACAAAGCCGGGAAGAGAATCCGGCCTGGCGTGGGGGCCTGGGACATCACGGAATCTGAGCCTCGTTCTGTAATGAAGGAGGAGGAATCCAAGAGCCCAGTGGGAACAAAGGCCCACCAGCTCATGGTCAGGATGGGAGCTGCGGTCAGAATGTGGGAGGTGTCTGAGCAAAGAACACAGAAATAACCCAGACAACCTGCAGACCCCATTCAAACCCGCCCCCCCGGGGATCCCCAGCTGGCTTCTGTGAAGAAACTGACAAGCTGACACCAAAATTCATAAGGAAATGCAAGGGATTCGGAAAAGCCAAAACAATCTTGAAGGAGAAGAAAAAGAAGTTGGAGAACTACTTTTCAATTTCAAAACTTACTATAGACATACCCAAGAAATACTGTGGGTCTGGTTCCCAATCGCTGCAATATAGTGAAGGAATGTGGTGACAGAGCGAGTCAAATGAAGTTTTGAGTTTCCAAGTGCTTGTAAAAGTTTTGTTTACGCTATACCACAGTCTGTTAAGTGTGCAATAGCGTTATGTCTACAAAACAACGTACACACCCTAATTAAAAATGTTTTATCATTAAAGAACACTAATCATCATCTGAGCTTTTAGGGAGTCATAATCTCTGAACACAGATCACCATAACAGATATAATAATGAAGAAAATTCAAAGATTGTGAGGATTGCCAAAATGGGACAGAGACACAAAGTGAGCAAATGCTACTGGGAAAGTGGTGCTGATAAATTTGCTTGATGCGGGGTTGCCACAAACCTTCAGTTTGTAAAACGAAACAAAACACACAGAATCTGTAAAGCACAATAAAAGGACGTATGACTATACACGCCTAGTCCTCGGGACAGTGTGGTACTGACATGAAGAGAAATACATGCGGAACCATGGGACAGAACTGAGAGCCCAGAAATAAAGCTACACATCGATGGCCAAGTGACAGGCCACTCATTCAACGGGGAAAGAACAGTTTCTTCGACAAACGGCGCCGGGCCAACTGGATCTCCACGTGCAGAAGAACGAAGCCGGATCCCTACTTCGCACCATACGTCAAAGTTAACTCAAAACAGACCAGAGATCAGAATGTAAGAGCCAAAGTGATAAAATCTTAGAAGGAAACATGAGGTAAATCGTTGTGACCCTGAATTTGACAATGAGTTCTTAAAGATGGCACCAAATGCAAGAGCAGGGGAAGAAAAAAAAGGAATAGCTGGACTTCACCAAAATTTAAAACTTTTGTGCTTCAAAGGACATGATCAAGAAAGTAAAAAGACAACCCACAATGTCTGCAAATCACATATCTCATGAGGAATTTCTATCCAGAAAACATAAAGAACTCTTACAACTCAGCTATCAAAAGACAAAAAAAACCAACCCCAGTTTTATAATGGTCAAAGGGTCTGAATAGAAATGTCTATCCAAAAGGTGCACAAATGGCCAATAAGCACATGAAAAGATGCTCGAGGCACGTGAGTGGCACAGTTCGTTAGGCGTCTGGCCCTTGATTTAAGGTCAGGTCAGGATGTCACAGTTCGTGAGGCTGAGCCCTGCATCGGGCTCTGTGCTGATGGTGACAGCCTGCTTGGGATTCTCTCTCTCTCTGCCTCTCTCTCTGCCCCTGCCCTGCCTGCTCACACACACTCTCTCTCTCAAAAGTAAATAAACAGTTTAAAAATGCTCAACATCATTAGGGAAAGCATGAGAGGCACCAAGGCACCACTGTGCGCCCGCCGGGAAGGTAAAATGAAAGGAGAGGTCGGTGGTGAGGAGGGTGTGGAGGACCCAGACCCCTCGGGCATACCGGGTCGGAACGTTACATGGTGCAGTCGCTTCGGAAGACAGTCTGGCAATTCCTCAAAAGGCTAAACACAGAGCTGCCGTCGGGCCCAGCAATCCCAACCCAGGTAACAGACCCAAGAGAAGTGAGATCACACATGCATACAACGTGCACGGGGAGGCTCACAGCGGCGCCATTCGCAGTAGCTAACGAGTAGGAAACCCAAACACCCGCCAGCTGACGACCGGATGAACAAACTGTGGTCCGGCCGTACAGCAGGGTGTCGGCCGTAAGAAGAACGGAGCCCTGACGCACGCTACAACACGATGGACCTTGGAAACACCAGACGCAGTGAGACGGGCCGGACGCCAAGACCACATGATGTAGGAGTCCGTTAAGACGCAGCATCCAGGTCAGGTAAATCCAGAGACAGACAGTAGAGGAGCGGGTGCCAGGGGCTGGGGAGGAGGACCAGGTCTTCCTTCTGGAATGACAACCGTGCTGAAGAACCGACGGTGGAGACGGCCTTAAGTCTGTGCGTGCCCTAAAACCACTAACTACACACTTCAAGTGGATGAATTGTGCGGTATCGGTGAGTTCCATCTCAGTAACACTGTTGTCATGTTAAAAAAAAAAGAGAGCGAGCGAGCGAGCCAGGCATCCACTGCGGGTGCTCATCAGGACAGTGATGGAAACAGAGGTGGAGGACCCCCAACAAGGACGCGGAAGGGGCACAAGGGGAAGAGAGCCGTGGGGGCTGAGGCTTCCGCTGCTTAAGTGGCCTGAGGACAGAGGACTCGCACCCCACGCAGGGCCCTGACCCACAGACTGCGCTAGCCAGCTCGGCCAGTGATCCCCCGCCAGACCATCTGGGGGAGGGAAGGCAGGAGCCCCAGCCAACCTGGAGCTCACAGGGGAACTTCCAAAAACACGCAGCATTCTGTCTGCGCCGTCGAGCACTGTAGCAGAGCCCGGCCCAGCCTGCTGACCGGCGAGGCCCCCGCAGCACAGCGGCCGGTCTGGCTGGCTCGGTTCCCTCCCAGCTCTGGGGGGCTATCAGGGCGCACAAGGAGCCCGGGGCCTCAAAGGCTGCAGCTGCACACTGTCAGAGCCCACCAGCCTGGGATCCAGGTGGCCTGGGTGCACCGGCCAGACCACAGGGGACAGCGCCTCCAGATGTCAGAACAAGTCTCTGCAAAGACCTGACTGTGCAGGCGCCAGAGACCCAATGACTGGTGTTCTTGGTAGTGAGAGGACACACGGCACCCGGACCCTCAGGGGCCAGAGTGCAAACCAAGGCGTGCTCACGGCAACCCGGACACAAGAGGAAGGGAGAACCGGCCACACATGCGTGTCGCCGGCCGGGCCCAGGCCCAGGCGGGCAGGAAGACGAGGCCAGCCTCACCAAAGGACTAAAAAAGATGGTGGGTGAGGTGACGTGCAGGTGTTGGAGGTGGGCAGCGGGCACTGTCTGGGGGACCAGTTCTAGGATGCGTGTGGAAATCGGAGGTGTGAGAGAGAATAAAACGACAGGATGGAAGAACATACGTTCCAAGAAATAAAGTCACTTCGCCTGCAGGTGGTCTTGGAACTGAAGCAGCTCGTTGAGCAAAAAGCCTTCGTATCAGAGGCAGGCCAGTCCCTGCTTTCCAGCCCAGAACATTCCAGCAGGCCACCCACGGCCTAGTCCTCACTGCTGACGTGCAGCGTGAGAGGCCGGCAGAGGGGGGTCTGGACACCACAGAGCAGGAAGTGACGAGCGTCCCGAAGCAGGTGGGCACAGCTTCCCCCCTCCCCTGCAGACCACAGCCAGGACAGATGGCATTTCCCACAGGTCCGCGGAACGCGCCCTCCAGCACCTCGAGAGCCCACGGAGTCGGGTGGCACTTCCTTCCCCAGCTCGGGTTCATGCCCCAGGAGGGGACCCAGAGAGGACCAGCCATTCTGGCAGCGTATACAGCAGCCAGCTGCGGCTCTCGGCTGCGTGGGCAGCCCACGCACTGACCTTCGTTGCCACGGAGGTGGAGCTGGGGTCCTGACCACTTAGCCAGGCTCTGCTTCCCCCACAGCCCTGAGCTCAGACAGTCCCTGCGGCATGACTCGGCCTCACTCTCAGAGTGCCGCAAGTACCTCTCATGTCCCCACAGTGGCAGGGCCTTCTCTGTCCGCTCAGACCGGAGACATCGTGGGGACCCGTGTCTCTTCAACAGTGCAGCTGCCCATGGCTCACGGTGCTGCTCCTGGTGCAGATTCCCCTCTGCTCGAATGGCAGAGAAGAGCAGCGCGGGCCCCGAGTGAGCCCCGAGCGGGTGCCAGACTGTTTCCTAGCTGCATAACTCAGGAAAGCAGAGCACTCGTAACCATCGCCATACAAGACCCAGAGATGTTCAGTAACTTGCCCAAGGTCACACAGCTGCGGAGAACTGGGTTTGAGCCCTGGCAGTCAGACCCCCAGTCTGTGTCCCCACCACCTGCTAGGAGACATTCCAGGATGCAGGACTGTCCGAGAACAGGTTAGCAGCCACTGTCCGAACCTCAGAAACTGAGACTTGGGTAAAAAAAGCCAGACACAGAAGGCCTCATGTTGAACGCCCAGAACAGGTACGTCCATCGGGACACAAAGCAGATCAGGAGTTGCAGGGGCGGGGAGAGGGGATGGCGGTGGCAGTGCAGTGTGAGGAGGGCTAACGGTCATGGGTTTCTTTTGGGGTGATGGAAATGTTCTGGAACTCGACAGAGGGGACAGCTAAGCAACGCACTGAATATGTAAAGAACTGTTTGCTCTAAAGTAGCAAATTTTATGTTATGTGAATTATATAGCTCAGTTGAAAAAAAGAAAGGAAGAAGGAAGGAAGGAAGGAAGGGAGGAAGGGAGGAAGGGAGGAAGGGAGGAAGGGAGGAAGGGAGGAAGGGAGGAAGGGAGGAAGGGAGGAAGGAAGGAAGGAACCCCTGTCTAAGGTTATAAGAAACTTAAAAACCTCACTTGCAAGCACAAGGGCGGGGCTACCTTGCCCTTGCCCCGCCCCCACTGACGGCACGCCCGCTCCGCACAGGACACACGCTGTCTGCCCAGGGTGAGCACCATTCTTACCTGTACTTCATTGGTTTTCTGTCTGATTGCCTCTTCCTTTTCCCTAATGTCCTGTTCCAAGGAGTATTTCTCCCTGGGCATTGAAAAAGAATTCAAGAGAGCACAGGTGAGGGACAGCATTACTACAGCCACGGGTTTTCTCTCCATGCCGACTTCTCAACACCCAGCTCTGTCCATACCCACGGAACCCAGTTTGGCTGGTCCCTAGGAGTGACCCTCAGTGATCGCGCCCTCTACCTCATCCCTGCCATCATCGAATCTGTGGCTACGATGAGGCACTGCTCCCAGTGAGACCGGCCGAGCCCCTCGAGCATAGGGAAGAGGAAGTCGGAGCGATGTCCGAGGTGAGGAGGGCTCAATGCGCCCTCGCTGACTCTGCCCACAGAGGGCCAGGCGCTTTCTGGGCCCTTCTCCCTCCCCTAGAATAAACTGGAGGGAGAAGGCTGCTCTGAAGAGGATCCCAGAGGCATGCAGAAGTGGATGCATCTCTTTATGCCAGATTCTGAGAGGGCAGACACCCCATCCAAAGCCCATGTTTCTGGATGGGGAAACTGAGGCAGCAGGCACAGAGAGGAGCCAGAGACCTGGCTCCCTCAGGAAGCCTCCCTCAGTTTAGCTGTCGTCCCGTTAACTTGCCCTGGGGGCGGAGGGGGAACAAGGCCATCCCGAGGGTGGGGACAGGGCCTGCGGCAGCCTAGCAACGTCCTGCCTGAGACCCCACAGCCCACACAGGCTCCAACTGAGGGCGCCGTCACTGGAGCTCATTAAGTCAATTCAGGAACCCGGGGGATGTGCATCGCTTCGTTTCTGCTGCACCCACTTGGGACGGTCGGCCTTCCGTGGGCCTCACAAGCCTGGTGCTGGTGGTAACGAGCTGGGACAGGGCTGCGGGAGGTTCGGGTTCTGAGGGGAAGGAGCTTCGACGCACCTCTGTAACTGCGCAATCTCCTGACTGATATCATCAAGCTCCTTCACGCCAGTGAACTCCCCTGATCCAAGAGAACCTGAACCGTCCTGGAACCAAATTCAGACGCAGGATTAAAAACAGACAAGCCGAGGGGCGCCTGCCTGCCTCAGTCCATGATGCACGTGACTCTCGATCTCAGGGCTGTGAGTTCCAGCCCCACACTGGATGTAGAGATTACTTAAAAATAAAACCTTAAAAAAAAATTGACGGGGCGCCTGGGTGGCTCAGTCGGTTGGGCATCCGATTTTGGCTCAGGTCATGATCTCACGGTTTGTGGGTTCGAGCCCCATATCAGGCTCTGTGCTGACAGTGCAGAGCCTGAAGCCTGCTTCAGATTCTGTGTCTTCCTCTCTCTCTGCCCACCCCCAGCTCATGCTTTGTCTGTCTCTGTCTGAAAAATAAATAAATGTTTAAAAAAAAAAAATTGACAAGCTGACCTCATCACCCAGCTGGCCCTTAGTAGGAGGGATACAATCGTGCTATCTCCAGTTCACAGGTGGGAGGCAGAAGTGAGCTGGCACCCCAGCCCAGCCCCGGCCCCCAGCCCCTGGTAAAGACCAGGGCCACCAGAAGGTAGGCTACCTCGCAGGGCACTGGCCTGCTCACATGGGCCACTGCCGCCACCTGGTGGCAGGTTGCGGGAGCCACACGCACACTCACCTGGATGGGCGTGCCTCTCTCCGAGGGCGGGATCATGTCAGGTGAGAGGACCTGAGGGGGGTCGATGCCTTTGCTGACCTTCTGCTGAATGAAGTACATGGCTAATGCAAACTGGTCTTTACTTAACTTCCCCGTCTGCCTCGTATCAGCCAGGGCCCTGGGAGGAATGGGACGCTAATTAGACCTCAGGGACAAGAATTCAGCCCTGCCTGGGAAGTACAAATCACAGAGCCCACCCAACTAAAATATAAATGGTGACAATACAAACAGCGGGACACTGAGGCAAGTCCTCTGCTGTGGAACATCCGGCTGGAGGACAGCGGTCCCGCCACCAGGCATCTGGCCCAACGGCTGGTTAAGAAGGGGCTATCGGCACAGGAAGTGGGGCCCCACCTGGCTGGAGAACCACAAACCCCACCTCACAGTCCGAGGCGGTGGGCCTTCGGGAAGACCTCATCAGCAATGCCTGGAAATGCAACCAGCTCCTTATGGCGTGTGTGCAGCAGACAGCGAGGGTCCCGTACCGAGCCGCTCTGGTGGAAATGAAAGCTGGGCCCCAGCATGCGCTCTTGCATCTTTAACAAGTCCCTGCAGCGCTGGGTTATCCGAGCAGCCTGAGCTGCTGGTTTCAATGGGGGGGGGACAGAAGCAGCATTTGGGGTCATTGTCACGAGGAGCTGGGGCCTGGACAGCCACACGTCGCCGTGCTGCACAGGATGGTCCTCATGGCTAAGGGGCCCGGCTCACGTGGCCTTTGGGCATCCTGGTGGACAGACCAGGCAGCTCCCACACCAGCTGCACCCTGAGCTCCCGCAAAGCCGGGGGGAGAGGCTTCGCAGCCAGCCCGACAACAGAGGAGCTGGCGCTGCGGGAAGGAAAGCCTCACGCAGTAGGACAAGGCCTCCGCATGTGCAGAAGTGCCTCACCCTGGCCGCTGCACAGGTCCCACCTCCTACTGCGTGTAGTGACTGCAGAGCAGCGGCACCGCCCTCTAACTCGCAGCAAAGCCACTGGACGAAACCACTGGACGTGGCAAGCAGGCTCAGGGCCGAACAGCCAATGAACGGGGCCCAGAGGGCAGAGACCCCACTGAGAATCGCTGACACGCGCTGCTTTAAAAATGTCTTCATTTTTGCACAGATTGAAGGCACGGTGTGAGGATTCTGCCCGCAGGGGTCAGTCCTGCGGCTCGCCCGGCCCACAGCCACTCCTGGGCTGAGCCTTCTCCTGCTCCGGTCCCTGGGGGAGCGTGGGCTCGGAGGCCAGCACGCGGGGGCCCGGCCAGCGGCGTGTTGTCTGCCCCCCAGGCCCCCCGCAGACAAGCCCAAGGTTATTCTAGAGCCTGCTCATCCTGTCTTTTCCCTTCACTCCTTATACGCAGTGCTTTCTGCGGTCCCTCCTCTAATCCAAGCCTATTTGTGGTCTCACCGTGTCGCTCACGCGTCGTTGCGTCACTGGCAGTGGAGGTACTGTCCCGATACTACGGTCAGGTGCCGCGTCACTACCTCTGAACCACAGGCACGTCCACTTCAGGGTGATAAAGGGACGTGCGTTTTATCGGTTTCCAGAAAGGGGCACCGGGTCTGAAGGGGCTGAGGACGGCCGCTGACCTGCCGGAAGCAGCCGGCCTCCCCCGGCTGTTCTGGTGACTGATTCTGGGGGTCACACCCCCCTGAAGGGGCAGCCTGTCTTCTCAGGCTGGGGCCTCCCCTCACAGCGTGGTCATCTATGAGCTATCGCCAAGGGCAGCTATTTCCGCAAGCTACCGAGTAACGTGCCGTCACTGCTCTCCGGCTGGGAATTCACCCGAGGTCGCAGCAGTGCCGACGCAGAGGGGCACGTGTGCCCAATGTTCACAGCCGCGCTTTCAACAACAGCCAAACCGTGGAAAGAGCCCCAATGTCCATTAACTGACGAATGGATCGTGAAGATGTGGTTTATACACACAATGGATACTACATGGCAACGAGAAAGAATGAAATCTGGCCATTTGCAGCAATGTGGATGGAAATGGAAGGTATTATGTTGAGTGAAATAAGTCAGTTAGAGAAAGACAGATATCATTTGTTTTCACTCATATGTGGAAGAAAGGACAATGGGGGAAGGAAAAGGGAGAAAATAGTTTCAAACAGAGAAGGAGGCAAACCCATAAGAGACTCTTAAATACAGAGAACAGACTGAGGGCTGATGGGAGGGCCGGGGGAGAGGGGGAAATGGGTGACGGGCACTGAGGAGGGCACTGCGGGGTGAGCCCTGGGTGTTGTGTGTAAGCAATGAACCATGGAATCTACCCCCACAGCCAAGAGCAGTGTATATGCTATATGTTAACTAACTTGGCAATAAATTATATTAATAAGATAAAATAAAAGTCACTGCTCTTGCTTGCAGGGGTTCACTTCTCCAGAATTATATGGGAACTTCCTGCCTGTGACTCGCAAGTAAAGCCCCTAAGCCCTGGGGACAAAGCTAGAAAGTGACTTTCACCACTGACCAGTTACAAAAGGAACTGTCCAGCGCCATGGAGACGACTCCGGCATACCCGGAAGGAAAGTGGAGGTGCAGCAGTCCCTGGGGCTGGGCCTCAGGTACGGACCGGAGTCCTGTTGACCACTCACCCCTCCTGGTGAGAGCAGAGTCTCTGACCTTCACAGGCCTCTAGGAGAGGCGCCGCAGCCCCCACTGCCCAGGGCAGCTTCGCTAGCACCCCCGGAGACGCACCACACACTCGCCCCAGAGGGGCAGGCCAGTGTCTACGCCCTGACCAGCTGTGGCAAAGGCAGGGCCTCTCGCCAGAACCACCAAGAACTCGCCCCAGACACTCAAGCAAATCGCCCCAGAGCTTTCCAGAGGGACTAGCCAGGCAGAGAGTGAACGGACATGCCCAGGATACCGGGGGAGGGCCTTCACACTCGGACCTCACTCAGCAGCCCCTCAGCCTGCTGAGGGTTAAGTAACGGGCAGAGGGGAAGGCCCTGAGCCCCAGGCCCTGGAGGCCACCCGCCCTTCCTCAGCACAAGCCTCGTTTCCTCGGGGCTCCTCAGAGCCGCACGGCCATTACCTGTACCCAGGTAGGCCCCTAGGGAGCAGACGTCCAGCTACCCATCCTTACCATATGTGTGCTAGAAGGTTCTGGGTGAGGCCCGAGTGCATGAAGATCTCCTTCACCTCCTGGCCACTCACGTAGCCATCCAGGTCCAGGTCGGTCTTCAGGAAGATCTCGTCGAATCGCATCTTATCGGCAACTGGCACCACCCAGCTCACCGTTGGCTGAAAAGGGTTTCAAAACCATTATATAAACTATAAACACATGCTGTTAAAGCGCTTTCACACGCTCCTGATGCAAAGACTACGAAAGCAGCCCTCTGTGCTTTTGGGCAGCACGATTCCATGAAGCAAGAGGGCAGACAGGATCCCTTCTCTAAACAGGGAAACTGAGGCGGAGAGCAGTGAACACCAACTCGGTCAGTGTCACCTGGTGGTCGACGGGCACTGTCCCCCCCATCACAGTGCCCCTTCTCCTTGTGTTCAGAGGGAGGTAAAGACCCAGCAGGCCCAAGGGGTTCGAAGGAAGCCAATGACTTCCTTCCAAGAGGAGACTTCATGCACACCAGGCAAGACCTTCCTGACAGTCCTCATTAGAAGGATGGCCTCCTGAGAACCAACCTGTCCCCCGGCCTATCAATTTCTGCCTGCAAACGCTTCTCTGCAGCTGCCGGAAGTATTCGCAATGGCCTCGGTTCAGGATCCTGAACTCCAACCCCTGTCCCTGACTCCATTCCCCGGGACACAGCAACCTCCCGTGAGGTGTCGGTGCACACCCCACACTCATGGGCAGGCACTCAGGGCTCCCTAGCGCCAGTGGAGGAGCCCGGTCCCCTGACAAACATGCCTTCCACGCGCAAAGCCCCATCATTCTCAAGGGTGCTGCACAGGCAGACAGAGCTGAGGATCTGGGAGCCCAGAGCAGGGTCACGTCTGCAGCCATGGGGCGTGGCCAGCTGCTGCATATGGGACCCCTCACACCACCTGCTCAGGTCTCCACGAGAAAGGCAAATGCCACTGAGCGTTCGCCAGGGCCCATCAGCTCTGATCTTTGGCGTGCTCACTGAACAAGATCCACGGCGCCTCTGTCCGGCATTCTAGGGAAGGTTTTCCTTATCTGCTTCTTCTGAACTGCTATCCCAGTCCAGTAGGATTCTGACTCAAGCACCGGGAATCCAGAGATCAAGGGTGGGAAGCAAGGGACATCAGGTGACCCGTATCATTCCGGTTCCAGGATTTGGGACAGGGAGTGGTATGATTTAGTCCGCCATGGATTTATCAGAATCTATGGGCCAAATTCAAAGAGCAAGGGCTCGGGCAGCAAAAGTTCAGAGACGTGCGTTTTACGTGTCCCAGTATGTGAATCCTGTAAGCCACGTCGGGGGAGGTATGAAGACTCACGGAAAGGATCTCTAGTGAAGAAAAGCTTGCCATCTTTAAGCTCAGTGTCTGGAGCAAGCTAAACCTCGCATGCCAAGAAACCCAAAGAGGAAGTAACAGTGGATCAGGCAGGCTAAGCTGAGGGGGACATCGGTCTCTGTGCTCCCCAGGTGCCAAGAGAGTACAACTCTGGGACGACAAAAGTCCTAACGTTCAGTGCAAACAAAAGGAGCTTGCTGCCTGATTTCTGGGGTCTCAGAGCACGGTGACAGCAAAACTCCGAAGCCCAGCTGGTTACAAATCCTACGTGAACAGCCTATTCCTTGGAGCTGGGTGTCCAGAAGCGTTGGTTTGGCAGCCACGGGCCCCCAGTAAACGTGAACAGACTGTGATGGCTGGAAGTGGCTGCACCCCGCAGCCAGCCATGAGGACAGAACCTGGTGGCACTGGTCTGGTGGTGAGGTGAGTGGAGGGGAGACAGCAAGGTGATTGCTCCATCTCCTGTCTGTGATCCTGCCAGCGCCCCCATCCTTAGGGAAGGGGGCACACCCTCTTCTTCCCTCCCCCGCCCCGACAGAGAACCCTGGTAAGACAGGTCTAGTTGAAACCGGCAGCAGGCTCCCGGGACCTGGGGAGAGTCACCAGATCACCATGGCTCGGGGTTACAAGGCCAGCCAATCTGCACCTGTCAGCAACTTTGGCCCCATCTGCTTCCTTGTCAGTAAAACCCATCAGCACTAACCTAACCCATGGTAATTAGAACTCTTGGCAAGAAGGTTGCAGACACAAAGCCTAGGTTGTCCCGGAAAACAATGGCTGGTGCAGGTCCCAGTTACCAGCCCCGGCCCCCCTCCCTGACTCCACCCCCACCCTTCTTCCTGTTTTTACAGGCTCCCACTTGAGAGCCTCCACACATGCTAGTCCTCTGACTCTGTCACTGAGGGATCAGCTCGGGCATCACACCTCATCAGTGCCCTTCCAGCTGACCCCACCCACAGGAGCACGCCCCCCCCCCC
>PJEM01016084.1:0-27257 GCA_004023845.1 Helogale parvula | reverse complement strand
GGACAGAACACATGAACAGACATTTCTCCAGCAAAGAAATCCAGATGGCCATCAGACACATGAAAAGATGTTCATTATCACTTACCATCAGTGAAATGCAAATCAAAACTACAAAGAGATATCACCTCACACCTTTCAGAATGGCTAAACTCAACACACAAGAAACAACAGGTGTTAGCAAGGATGTAGAGAAAAAGTAACACATGTGCACTGTTGGTGGGAATGCAAACTTGCGCAACCACTGTGGAAAACAGTATGGAGCTTCCTCAAAAGTTAAAAAAGTTACAACCCAGCAATTGCACTACTGGGTATTTACCCATAGAATACAAAAACACTAATTCAAAGGTATGCAGCATTATTTATAATAGCCAAATTATGGAAGTAACCCAAGTGTCCACACATTGATGAATGGATAAAGAAGATGTGGTGTATATATATATATATATATATATATATATATATATATATATATACACAATGGTATAGTATTCAGTCATAAAAAAGACTGGAATCTTGCCATTTCCAACAACATTGATGGAGCTAGAGAGTATAATGCTAAGTGAAATAAGTCAGAGAAAAGAAATACCATATCATTTCACTCATATGTGGAATTTAAGAAACAAAACAAACTAAGGGAGGAGGGAAGAGAGAGAGAGAGAGAGAGAGAGAGATCAAGAAGCAGACTCTTAACTACAGAGAATAAACTGATGGTTACCAAAGGGGAGGTGGCAAGGGTGGGGTGAAATAGGTGATGGGGATTAAGGAGTGCACTTGTGATGAGCATCAGGTAATGTATGGAATTGTTGAATCACTATATCTTACACCTGAAACTAATATAGCACTGTATGTTAACTAACTGGAATGTAAATAAAAACTTTAAAAAATGAGCCCTACCATGATCAAGTGATAAGAAGGCTTTAGTGGTGAGATTCTTGAGTAGGAAGAAGGGGCATCCTGACTGGGCTGAGTTTTTTCTTCACTAGAATCTCAGCTGGTGATACAATAGACTGATGGAGGTTTGGAGATTTTCTGGTAAATATGATCCTTCTGGCTTAGAAAAAAAACTAGTTACACATAAGTAGTGACTTTAATTTATAAAAAATGGAAATTAATTCTCTTTTAAATTTAAGTATATTTAAGAAATAATATTACTTTAGTTTTGGGTGTACAACATAGTGAGCATAGTGCTTTGCTCACCACAAGTGTAACTACCATCTGTCACCATACAAGACTATTAGAATATTGACTCCATTCCTTATGCTGTGCCTTTCATCGTCATGACTTATTCATTCTTTAACTGTAAGCCTGTATCTCCCACTCTCCTTCATCCATTTTTCTGATGCCCACATGCCCCTCTCCTCTAGCTACCATCATTTATCTTCTGTATTTATAGATCTGATTCTGCTTTTTGTTTGTTTCATTTATTTTGTTTATTTGTTTGTTTTTTAGATTCTACATGTGAATGAAATAACATGGCATTTGTCTTTCTCATTCTGGCTTATTTCAGCATAATACCCTTTAGGTCCGTTTATGTCACAAATGACATAATCACATCCTTTTGCAGCTGCATAATATTCCATTTTATTTATATTTATGTGGCACATATATCACATCTTTCTTACCCACTTTATTGATGGACACTTTCCATTTCTTGGCTATCGTCAGTAATGCTGTACCAACAAAGGGATGCCTATATCTTTTTGAATTAGTGCTTTTTTTTTTTTTCTAAATACCCAGTGTGGAATTATTGGATCCCATGGTATTTCTATTTTTAATTTTTTTGAGGAACTTTCATACTGTTTTCCACAGTGGCTGCACCAGTTCGTAGTTCTAGCAACAGTGCATGAGAGTTCCTTTTTCTCCACATCCATGCCAACACTTACTATTTCTTGTCTTTTTTTTTTTTATTTTAGCCATCCTGGAATTCTTTTTTTTTTTTTATAAAAACTTTCATGGAACACAAGAGTAAAAAATAATGAAACAAGTCTATTCTGCTCTGTTGAAACTGATACGGAAGGCTTGGGGCTTCATCTGTTTGTTTCTTCATCTCCAGCTTCCAGAAGTCCTTGGGGAACCCTTTGTGTATAAGAGAATACACAAGTTTCATGAAGCAGGAGTGCTCCAAACTGGCTACACATTAAAATTTCTTGGTGAATTTGTTAAAATACAAATCCAATGAGTTAAAGAAAACCGGGAGGGCAATGTTGAACAAATAGGAAATATCAACAACAGAGACAAATTATTAAAAGGAATCAGAAATTCTGGAGCTTAAGGGATAATAATAGAAATGAAAAACTCATTAGAGGATTTCAAAAGAAGATTTGAGCAAGCAGGGGCATGTGGGTGGCTCAACTGGTTAAGTATCTGACTCTTGGTTTTGACTCAGGTCATGGTTCATGTGTTTGAGTCATTCACTGGGCTCTACATTGACAGTATGGAGCCTCCTTGGGATTCTCTCTCTCTCTCTCTCTTTGCCCCTCCTCTGCTCCCCTCTTTCTCTCAAAAATAAATAAATAAACTTTTTAAGAAATGAAAATGTGAGTAAACCGAAAAAAAATCAATTAACATGAAGATAGATCAATTGAAATTGTCCAATTTGAAAGGAGAAAGAAAAAAAATGAAAAATTAAGAGTCTAAAAGACTTGTGAGACACAACAAGCATACACACTATACATGATGGGAATCATAGAGATAAGAGAGAAGAAGGGGTAGAGAGAATATTTCAGATATTCAGAAATAATTGCCAAAAATTCCCAAATTTGATTTTAAAAAAACCCTGAATCTACATATTAGAAAGGTCAATTAAAACTCAGAATGACAAATGAAACATACCTGCATGAAGGCACATTCTAATCAAATTATGAAAAGCCAAGGACAAAGAGAAAATATTGATAGTAGCAAGAGAAAAATAACTTTTCATATTAACATGATCCTCAATAAGATAATTAGCAGATTTCTCATCAGAAATCATGATGATGAGGAAGGAGGGTAATAATATTTTAAAATGCAAGGAAAAAACAAAACCCTGTCCACCAAGAATTCTATATCTGGGAGAGCTGTCCTTCAAAAATGAAGGTGAGGGACACCTGGTTGGCTCAGTTGATTAAGCGTCTAACTTCAGCTCAAGACATGATCTCACAATCCATGGGTTCGAGCTCCACATTGGGCTATGTGGTGACAACTGAGAGCCTGGAGCTTGTCTTAGGATTCTAAGTCTCCTTTTCTCTCTGCTCCTCCCCCACTCACTCTGTCTCTCTCTCAAAAATAAATTGAAAAAAAACATTAAAAATTAAAATAAATTAATAAACACTAAAAATAAACAAATAAAAATAAAAGCAACAGTAATCAACATAGCATAGTTAGTACAAAGATGTTAGGGCCCAGTAGGCAAAAAATACCCTCAAACAATATTTGACCTCCTGGGCCCCACATATGGCTTCAGTTCATCCTATGATTTTCTCATTGCTTTGCAAAAAGGCATATACTTTTAGGCTTTGAATCAACTTGGGTCAGTCAGTGACCTTCTCTTACTTTATTTTCTGGCTCTTTGTCTGCTGTTGGGAGTGAACATAATCCTCTGCCAAAGATTTGCTTATAAAAGGATGAACAGCTTACCCTTGAATAACTGACGAAGGGCCTTAAGGAATGTATATCTCCTCAGAGAATTCTTCAGGTTTATCTTATGTTTAAAACCAGACTATTATTAAGGGATTCCTCTTTTTGCAATGACTTAATCCTGTTACTACTGTCCTGATAAGAATAACCTTTTCCAGAGCATGTCTTTACTTCAGGGACCTTGAACTATGTGACCATTAAAGAAATGATGTAACCACCCATGGTATATAAGACCCTGGCCATCTAAGTAAAGTGTGGCTTTACCAACCACCATCCATGCTGTCTGTCTCATCTGTCTTGTCTGTCTTGTCTGTCTTGTTCGTCTTGTCCATCTTCTTTTCTAGAGATATTGCGCCGCGCCGACACCAACCCCCTACTCGGGACCTTTCGACTGTGGTGCGTGGGCTAGTCCCCCGCCCAAAGACAGTCAAGTAGGTGAATGAAAGAGAATAGAGAATCCAGAAGTAGACCCACACACTGGGCAATTGATTTTCTACAAAGGTGCTAAAGCAACTCAATGGAGAACAAATAGGTTTTTCAACAAGCAGTATGGAGCAATCGTATAACCATATGACAAAAAAAAAAAAAAAGAACTTCAAATCCATACCTCATTCCAAATACAAAAATGAATTCAAAACGGATTGTAGGCCTAAATGTAAAACCAAAGCTATAAAACCTCTAGAAGAAAATATAGAATAAAACATTTGTGGCCTTGAATTACACAAAAATTTCTTAGGTATGGCAGCAGAACATGGCCCATGAAGAACAAATTGGTCACTGTATTCCATCAAGATTAAAACTCTTTCTTTCTAATCTGCATTGTCACATTCATGAAGTAATGAAAAGGCAAGCCACAGATTGGGGGAACATATTTACAAAGCATATATTTGATAATGGAGTTGTACAGAATATAGAACCCTCAAAACTCAATAATTAAAAAAATTTTAACAAACAGACAAAACAGACACTTGACCAAGAAGATATATGAATGAGAGTCACATGAAAAATGTATCAATGTTATTATCTAGGGAAATGCAAATTAAACAACGGTAATATATCACTAGACATCTGTTAGAATGGCTAAAATTAAAAAGACTAATCATATGAAATGTTGGCAACAATATGGCCCCAGTCACCACTTCTGGGAATGTAAAATGATAAAATCAGTTTGGAAAACAGTTTGGAATACTTTAAAAGTTAAATTTACACATTTCATTTGATCCAGTAAAAATGAAACCATATATCCATAAAAAGACTTGTAATAAAATGTTCATAGTCACTTTATTTGTGTTAGCCTAAAACTAGAAATAAACCAAATGTCCACAAACTAGTGAATTCATAAACAAAATTGTGGTATATCTAAAGACCAGAATATTACTCAGTAATCAAAAGGAAAAAGGAATGCTGATATATGGAACAGTGTGGATGAATCTCAGAACAATTATGAGTGAAAGAAACCATATAAAAAAAGAGTATACCCTATATGGTTCTATTTATATACACTTCTAGAAAGTGCTAATTAGTGCACAGGCCTGCAGTGCCATACTGCAGACGGGCACTGCCTCTTGCAGAGTGGCAGAGAGGGGAGCAGTTGCAGGAAAAGGCAAAGGGGGGATGTACAAATGGTTCACAAAGAAACTTTTGGGAGTAATAGATCTGTTCATGATCTTGATTGTGATGATGGTTTCATAGGACAAAGAGAATTATTTTACACACTTTAAATAAGTATGGCTTATTATATGTACACTAAACCTCAAAGATACTTTTAGAAGCATGTCAGAAAGAAGAATGTAAGTCTTCATTATTCATCAAACATTTACTAAATTTCTGTTCATCTCTTTCTTGTTCAAATCTTCTCTTTGTTTCCTATTGATGCCTTGAGGGTGACAGATTTAATACTTTATATTTTAATCCCTCATTTTGATATTTATTTTTATTTATAAGCTTAAGTTCCACTATAATATGAAACAATAAGTAGACGTATCCAAGCCTCTAAAGATTGTTAGGGACCAGGTCCAGCCATCATCAATGCCAATACTCTTGATGCCTAGATCTTCATGATAAAGTATTACTGAAAATGTGTATTTTTGGGCCTCAACCTGACCTAACTAAAACAGGGTCTCCAAAGGTTGGCCTCAGGGTGGGTATTTTTAAGTAAGCACCTGAGATGACCCTTAGGTATAGTGAGGCTTGAGACTGTATTGGGACTAATTATTTAATCCAGATATCTTTCTGACCTCTACACCACAGGTCAATAAACTTTCTCTATAAAGAACTACATAATTGCTTTAGACTGTCACAACTCCTCAACTATGCCATAGAAGCAAGAAAGCAACCAAGGGCTAAAGTAAAGGAATATCATGCTTGTGTCCAATAAAACTTTCTTTACAAAATAGGCAGTGCTAGAGGCACCGGGGCGGCTCAGGTGGTTAAGTTTTCAACTCTTGATTTCACCTCAGGCCATAATCTCATGGTTCATGAGTTTGAGCCCCATATCAAGCTCTGCACTTCCTTCCAGTTAAGTCAGAGCTCCTGTCAAAGCCAGTACCTGCTCTTCTGCATACCGGGGCTGTACCCACAGCCACTGCAGGGTGGGGGGATTCTTTTTAATATTCATTGCATGAAATCTAGGGGAATGGAAAGCTCATCTAAGGCTGACCTGGACCCTAACCCTTGGGAAAAATAGGGGCTGCAGGAGCCTCCTCAGGAAACGCCTATGTCTCTGGAGGTTAAATACAGAGCTGCTGAGTTCCTGCCCTCCCTAACCCCCCAGTCCCTTCCCATTTTCTCCATCCTCAGCCTCATCTCTTGAGGTCATGATTCTGGCAACCAAATGGAGACCTGAAATAAATGTGTTCCTTAGAGTGAGGCAAACAAGTGTTCAAACTGCAGCCCTGCCACTTTTAAGCCAGGGAATTTTAATGAATGTATAAAAGATTATTCTCTCTGAACCTCAGTTTCTCCTTTTCAAATCT
This sequence comes from Helogale parvula, assembly GCA_004023845.1. Lineage (NCBI taxonomy): Eukaryota > Metazoa > Chordata > Mammalia > Carnivora > Herpestidae > Helogale > Helogale parvula. Next base: position 20,667 of record PJEM01016084.1, on the reverse strand, counting down.
GTGAATGAGGATAATAATAAATATTTCAAAGAATTGTCCTGAGGCTTGAACAAAATGATAGAGGCGAAAGCGTGACAGAATAAGACACGCACTCAATGTCAGGATTTACAATTATATTTCAATAAAAAAAGAGCATCGGAGACTTAATGGACATAATCTCTATCATTTTCAATAAACTTTTTATTGCAGAATAGTTCTAGATTTATACAACACTGGTGCAGGTAGTATAGAAAACTCATGATACCCCCAAACCCAGTTTCCCCTATTGGTGACATCATACAGTTTTATGGCACATTTGTCACAACTAATGAACCCATAATTGGCACATTCTAATGGACTAAAGTCCACACTTGATTCAGGTTTCCTTAGGTTTCTTGTTTGTGCCCTTTTTCTGGCTCAGGACCCCATCCAGGCACCATGTTCCATTCAGGTCTTCAATAATAGGTCCATGTTGATTTGTGTAGCTGCCTTAAATTACTCACAATAATAGGATGAGGATGAGAAAATGAGCCATCACTTAGAGAAGTAGAGTAGCAACAAGAAGGCATAAGGGGGACAGCATAGTATCACCCCATGGAGCTTTCATTTGCAAACAAGAATGTGGTTCTCACTTGTTACACATGTGCTTGTAGTAAAGTTAATTGGGGATTTTTGTCATAGGAATGGGTACAATGTATCAGTTCTTACTAATTCCTTAACTGTAGGCAATCAATATTAATAAAAAGTTCTAACACTCATTGTTCATCGCCATTGTGTTGTATAATTTGCAGGCAGTTTACATCTCTGTGTCATAAAATTTAAACAACAAGCTACTCCTTCAAGGTCAGTTAGCACAAACTTGAAAGATCTGAGTCAGGCCATCAATAAAATGTGGCAAAATGAAATCCAGGTGGACAATCTGTCGCGTTCAAAAGTCTGAAATGAAATATGATCACCAAATGATACAGAAAATTTCAGCAGCTAAAATCCAGCTACATTACTTAGAAGAAGTTGCATAAACTGGGATAACATCTGTTATAAATGCCAGAGATGCAGTTGCCATTAAACTGTATAAAATGTCCTTTAAGTGAAAACATCGCACTTCTTTTCCAACTAATGTCAGGAGCCAAGGCATTTGCATATTATTGTAAAAGGCACACTGTCCAGAGTGTGTATATGACAGATTTTGATGAAGCTAAAGCCAATATCAAGGATGACTTAAGAGGAGAAATCTATTCTTGGCTTCTTTCACCCACGCATGAGACTTCTTACATGGGAATAGCAACTAAACATGCATCTCAAAAGCTGGGTATCTGCTCGAGTTCTTAAGAGTGAAAAAATACAGTTTCCTCATTTGTAAAGTGAGCAAGCAGTGCTAAATGATCTCCAGGGTCTCTTCCAGATTGAAAATCCTAATGTTCTGTAATTCTATTATCCCAGTCTTTGATATGAAATACTCAAAGAGAAATAAGCTCAAATCAGACCTGACAGACAAAACGTAATGTGAAGAATCATTCTTCCTATTTTTAATGCACAGAGTTAATGGTTTAGTAGTACTTGACTTGCCCTGACAATTTCCACTCTGTATTTGGCATCAAAGCCCAGTCAGAGGAAGAGGAGGCCTTCTGGGAAAAAAGTGTGTGTGTCCACAATGATAATGTTGTTGAGCACAGTTTAGAGAGTACTAAGTTTAAGACTGACCATACCATCAGGAGATTTTCCAGGAGATTACATGGCTTTTTCCACCCTTGAACTTAGGGAAACTGGACCTCAGTCCAAGAGCTCATAACGTGCCAACTAGAGGCAAGAGGGAGCTGAGGGCTAAGGAGACAGGGGCAGAAGGGATTTGGATCAAATTTACTTCCTTGTTTCTGAAGTCTTTTCAGCATCCAACAGTGTTCCACTTCCTTAACAAATCAGTAACATCCAACTCCACAAACCCCACCAGTCTGTACTTCGTTCCGGCCTGCTGCAGTTACTACAATGAAATGGTGCCTTTAACAGGGCCCTGTCCCATCTCACTCGGCACCCAGATTTAAAGTCTCCTGCAACTTGGAGACTACACCCCTGGGTATCCCACTTGGGCCTGAGAGATATCTGCTGCTTGACTCAGGTCCTGAGGATGGTCACTCAACTTCCTTGCTTCTCACTATTGGAATGGAGCCTGGCATCAGCAACTTCAGCATCTCCAGGGAGCTGGCTAGAAATGCAGAATCACATCCCACCCAGACTGCTGACTCAGGAGCTGCCTGCAAACTGGCTCCCCAAGTGATTCCTCAGCACATTGAAGTTTGAGAAGCACCAATTCAGAACCCCCTTTTTCTCTCCTATTTGAGAGAAAAAAACAATAAGCCAGCATTAGGGAGTCAAGGCCCTCAGATTTCTGGAAGGGTTCTGGGTCCTAAGTATCATGACAGTAACCTACTGAAGGATTGTGGAAACTTCCTCCTGCTTCTTTTCCATCTGATTGGGTTAGTGTGGGATAGGCTGGTATTGCTCATTTCTCAGCCATACACAAGTAAACACAGAATCATCCTTTGTGTGATATAAAAACAGGGACATCCCCTTCTCCCAGGAGAGCTGGGCTCCCACCTATGGCCCATGTACCACGTGCTCCTGGGAATGATTCTGGGCCACCAGACTAAGTCAGGGTGACAGAGCATCACTGTCTCTGCTACAGCGTCCAGCCTACCTGAGTGCTGATCCTGTCCAGAGTGGGGATACCAGCAGGTCCCAAGGGCCTGAAGTGGAGCCAGGTTCAACATCAGAGGCAGCCCCTGGAGATGGACCCGGCCTTGTTTCTTCCTGGGGGAGCTGGTTCCACCTCCTGCCTACCATGCAACTGACATCCAATCACTGATTATGCAGTTTCTTGAACGAATGGACCCTTGCTTTCAGACTGCCCTTTCTAACATCTTACAATGTATGTAACATTTCCTACTCAGACTGTGGTCTGAGGATGGAGAGGCATCAGCATGCCTGGGAGCTTATTGGCCACCCAGAAGCTCAGGTCCACCTGGACCCACTGAATATGAATGTAAATTTCAAACAATCTGAGAGGATTCATGTGCACATTAAAGTGTGAGAAGCACTGATGTAAACAATGGTCACATATCTTGAAAGCCTGCTGGACTGGGGCTCAGAGGAGCCCTCTTCATCCTCATCTAGCTGCTCTCTAACTCAGAGCTGGCCATGGAAACACATCAGTTCATGGATGTGTCTGTTTGATTGTTCATTTCCCAAATTTCCATTGCTCTGACATTGTTTAGGGGGACTATTTATTGTTTTTGGCCTGTCTTTAATGACGGGCCACAGGTTAAGTAGATGTTCATATTGTAGACTATACTCAGCTTAATTCCAGGACCTTTTTTACAAAGTATCAATCTAAATAACATGTGGAACTTTATATATAACTTGATAATTACTAGTAATATATCAAAATTTGCCCAAATCAGGGTGTTCCTTTGGAAGTTCTAGAGCTGAAAGTAAAATGCTAAGGAGAGTTAAAGTAGAAACCTCACTTCCTTCATTAGCCACACCCAGACAGTGACATACTCAATACCTGCTAAATTCTAAAATCTGAAAAAATGTAGAATGAATGTGCCTCAAACTTAGAAGCAACTAATAGGGCCACAACGATTTACTAGGAGTTCCTTTTATTTTGTTAAATCTTTGTATGTGGATGTCAGCCTTCTAATAATATGACTTGTCTCTTAAAAGTGGGAGTCATAACTTAAAGTTATTTGCTTTCCCAGTGCCAAGGAGTATCCCATATTTGGCACTGATGGTTATGCTGGAAGTAACAGTGGCAATGATCATCGTGATGGAGGTTTTATTGTTTTGAAGACGGGTTAGACTCCTCTAGAGTGTATATTTTTCCTTGCAGTTAGTCTCTTTCTCAGAAAGAATTAAATTTAAAGACAACCACGAAGATAAAGACATACCAAAAAGGTTTCTAGGCCCTTTATGAATGAATCTTCTACTGCAAAAAGGTTCTTCCCCTTCAGAGAGGAGAGGACCCAAGAACTTAAATTTATTTTGTTTTTTGAGATTACCATTTGAGAAGAGAATCCAGGTGCGCCAAAATTAGAAAAAAAATATTCTCCAATTTGTAGCGAACTCATGATTTTCCCTTCTCCTTTTCCTTTAAATGTCATATTTCCCTACATTTTCTTATTTATGTTTTCTATTTGGAAAATGAATTTTTAACTAGAAAAAGACGGTATAATGGTCACCTCAAAATAAAGCCAGAAGTAAAAGAGCTAGGGACGGAGGGAATGACACATCCATGCTGCAGAAATGAGGCAAAGCATCGTAAAAGGACATGAACAATGTGGAGGAAAGAAAGAAAACTCAACAGGAGAGAGAAAGAACCCTGACCTTACCCAATTACTTAGCTGCAGGTAAACATAGCTCATTCCATGGTCCACCATCCTCCCCCGCCAATAAAAATAAAAGCCTTTTGGGAAACAGAATCTGTTCTGAACCAATGTGTTAAAATAAATTTGAAAGGTTACTCTGTTTTTCCCTTCCAGCTTCAATTCTAACTGTCAGTAATACAAAACTATTAGTTTTATGAACTTACTTGTTTGAGTCTGTATCTGCTGCAGAGTCTGAAAAGAATAGACTGTTTTTTGACCCAGTCTCCACCAGTGCTTGAGGCCATTCCTCTCCACAGGGAGTCTTTACTGATACTGGCATCCTGCGTGACTACACTTCTATCATGGTGCCCTGTGTTCATCCTTTTGGAACTCATAAAACCTCCTGTTCATTTGTCATCTTCCCATCGACACTGGAAGCCCCTTAAATGTGGAAATAATCTCATTATGGTTTGGTTTTCAGGCGCCTCACATGCTGCTGTACTGTATTAGGGCACCCAACACATATATATTGAATGAATTAATCAATGTTCTGTGATACTCATTGATTACCTTCCTTAAATACCATTAGGCTGTAATTAAGTGGCTTTTATGTAAGAAGAAATTATTTCCTAAATTACTGTTACATATTTTTCTTACATCCATCACTTATTCTTCCTCTAAAGTAAAGGGGGAAGAAAAGAAACCCTGTTATAGCCACAGTTTCCTGTTCACACTTGTAAAATGGCCATGATACATTGCTGGTGGGATGTAGGTGATTTCTGCCAGCACTTGGAGTGAGACAGAAAAGACAGACTCAATATGTTTCCTCTCCTTTCCATTCCAGAAGATCCTTTTGGTTTTTATTTTTCTCTCTTTCTTTTCAAATTTAAGAGGGATTTCTTAGATGCTAACACAACCCATTTCTTCTCTAACAACTCTTGAGCTCTAGACATAGCCTATAAGAACGTCTCTTGGCTGCACACCAGAAGATCTACTGGGGAAATACAGAACACAACAGTTGGGGGGGAAGGGCAAACACTCCTTGTGTTGAAGAGTTTCTCTCTCCTTCCCCTAAGCTCTTACTATCCCTGCTACTGTGTTTCCCCAGCCCTGCCAACTCTTCCTTGCTGTTAAGAAAGTACTGGGCTGGAGTGGTCTCAATTCAAGAACCAGTGCCTGATAAATCAAGAAATTATTATAAAACAGTGCAACCTCCAAATTAAACATGTTGCTTAGTGGCACCTGAGTGGCTCAGTTAATTAAACATCTGATTTCAGCTCTAGTCACAATCTCACAGTTTGTCAGTTCAAGCCTGGAGCCTGCTTCAGATCCCTTCCTCCTGTTTGTCCATTCTCTCTGTCTCTGTCTGTCTGTCTGTCTCTCTCTCTCTCTCTGTCTCTCTCTGTCTCTCTCTTTCCCTCTCTCTCCCTCTCTTTTGGGCCCGCACGCGTGTTCTCAATAATAAATAAACATATTAAACAATTTTTAAATAACATATTGCTTGATGGCAGATTAGTTTCTTCAAATTTATAGCATCTACTATGTACCCCACTCTACTGCTACTCTCTGACCATGTCCACTCTTTCTGCAGTAATTAGATATTGCCTTTTTTAATAATAGCTGTCTTAAAGAATTTTTAAAAAACAAGTAAAAGAAGAAGAAAAAAAGACTACTGTCATGTCCTCATGGAAGTATAGTCCTCCCAAGTAGAACTTGATCATCTGTTTGTAGACTTAGAGCATCTTAAAGGAAAGTTAAAGATCCTCTAGATCAAACCTATCATTTTACAGATGGTTAAAATGAGGTCCTCAGAGGCTTGATTAACTGCCTTAGGTGCCAAGACCTGAGTCACTCTACATTCCTTCTAATTTGATACTCATTACAGCAACCTCACTCTAACCTAGAAACTTCATAGAAATGGAGACTTCCCACCCCAACCAGATCGATTGGATCAGAATCTCTAGGGACACCCCCAGCAATCTGTGTTTTCAGGAGCTCCCTGGGTTTTGAGAAGCACCACAGATGCACTACACATTATTGAATGGTTACTTCAAACTAATAGGCAAGTTTCATGGCCCCAAGACTAGGGAGTGGGGTGATGAGGAACATTCTGGTAGTCAAGGAATCTTTGACAAGTGTAACTTTTAAGTAGCATTCAGCCCCACACACAGATCTTGGATATAAAACAGAGACTCTTTCCCTTCAGAATGTAAAACTTGAGAAGACAGAGGCAGATAAAGGACCACTATACTTTTTCAATCCAGTTCTTCCTTAACTCCTATGGGCTTTGGTTCCTATGAGATTTTACCAAGATATAAGACAATAGGAACTGTAATAAATTATGCCCTCCTAACACTCATCTGACAGTTTCCAAAGCCATTAATTAACATTTCCTACCAACTCTGCCCCTCCCCGTGTGTGGACCTTAATCTCATCTTCCTTCATGAGGTGGACAGCATGATGTCTTTCTTGTGATGGAGAACCACTAGGTTTATATTCTCATGGCTCATTTCCTAGGAGATTAAGAGAAGCTTGTATCATAACTATTGGCAGTCAAAGCTTAAAGAAGAACTCTTATTGGCCCCACTTGGTCATGCAGCCACAGCTTGGGCTATGTTCTATTGACAGACGAAGGAGAAACCATGATGGACCAGGCCTAATTCACAGTAAGCAAAGTAGGAATTCTCACCAGTGTCACATAATTGAAATAAGAAGAAGGATGGTGCCCCCAAAGGAAATAATGAGGGAGATGTTTATCATGCTCCTCATCTCAGAAATGGTGCTGTAGTCAAATGGCACCCTGATCGACTATAAGTGGTGAATTAACTTTTATTACTAAATACTTTAACATCACAGAACCTGTCTGTGTGATGAATGGATTAGAAGAGGTGTGACTTGGGGGATCAAATTAGGTTGGGAGAATTGAAATTCTTCATTAAATTAAAGCATCAAATTATGGTAACACAAAGTCCAAAGACAAATATGGTTCATGCAGAACAGAGATTTCAAGACCTGAAGAGCCACTGTATTCTGTCTTGTTTGTATATCATCTATTGTTCCAAGTTGTGAGATGATGATAGAAAGAGTATTATCACTTCCATTTTTCCATGCAGAAATCTAACACTCAGAAGACTTCACCAACACTGTTACAGGTCACAGAACTGGAATTTGACCATAGGACATCAAGATCCTAGTTCAATGCCCTTTCAACTATATCATGTTGCACTTTTTTTCCTAATAATTATTTAATCTTGAGAGAGAGAGACTAAGCAGAAGTGGGAGAGGGGCAGAAAAGGAGGGAGACACAGAATTGGAAGCAGGCTCCAGGCTCTGAGCTGTCAGCACAGAGTCCAATGCAGGGCTCAAACCCACAAACCATGAGATCATGACCTTGGCTGAAGTCAGTGGCTTAACCACTGAGCCACCCAGGTGCCCCTCAGGTTGCTTTTACAAAAGAAGAGAAAGATAATCAGATTATCAAGATAAAGCCATCCTGGGTACCCATAAGCATTCTGATTACCTAAGAAATAAGAAAGAAGGATGGTTACAGGTAGGAACATTTTCATTCATGTGATGAGGACTGGAGGTGGTGTGTGCCTCACACTTTCTTCCTCCAAGTGAATTTCCTATTAAGAATTCAAGCCTGGTTTGTTTGGGGGTGGAGGGCTAAAATATGGAACTTTTATGGATCTGTTGTGTGTCTTATATTAAACTCTTGACCATATTCACAATTTTAGATCTGATTTATGATGACTTAGGAAATTACATATAGATCTATCACTGTTAAAATATGTGGCCATGTAAAAATGGAAGTGGGGAAAGAACCTGAATTCACTCAAGGAGGTCATTTAAAATTTGAGGGGGTAAAATTCTCCTCCTCTCCATGGAGAAGGCTAGCAGCGAAATGAAACCCAGAAATGTGGGTCCTGAGTGGGAAACCAGGGGCAGAGAAGCAGCAGCTGTGCACAGTTGGAAAATTCAGTAAGTGCTCATTTCAGTGGCCAGTTTTTGAACATGTCAGTTTAATTATGATGCATCACAGTTGACAGCAATGCATATGGAACCAATTACAGCACATGTTAAAATCAATTATTGCATATTTCAGCTATCCTAAACACTGTAGCAAGCGATCTGTGCATTGGTGCAGATTTCAACTCCACTAATCATTTTTACTATCATGGTTCAACTAGAAAAGATATATATATATATATATATATAGCCATATATTCTGAGAAAAGCACATTTCATAATGAACATCTAATGTAAAGCCCAGAAACAGTAGCATCAGATAGCAAAACTTCAAATATTTGCTCAGACAAAAGTCTAACCTAACATCATATGTTTTTTGAAGAGGAATAGCAAAAAAAAAAAAAACAACAACAACAAATTCGCTGCTATCTCCAAACCTTGTTTTGGTCAATTTTATCTGATTCAGCCTCCTCACCAGTAGTGTAGTCTGTATCTCAGCTGCATTTTACTGGCTATTTTGGTCTAAAGTTAGTCTAAAATTTGCCTTAACTGTTTACCTTGTTTTTGTGGCCTTTTTACCCCTTCAGATTTCTAGCTTAAAAATTTATCCTCCAAATTCCACAGTTTATTCATTTTCTGTTTACTTTTTTATGTGCCAGCAAAAAAACTGGCATATTGAAAAGGAGGAAGAGGAGGAAGGGGTGGAGGGAAGAGGGAGAGGAGAAACAAGAAGGAGAAAAAGAGGAAGAAGTGAAAGAGGAAGAGGGAAGAGAAGGAGAAGGTGGAGGTGGAGGAGAAGGAGAAGAAGGAAGAGAGAGTAAAAAAATGAACTTGGGTGGCATTTGGCTCTCCTTGGAGATTTGCATGTTTTCTGGTTGCATTAAATCAGCAGTGGCCAGTATTTCTTAGTTATCTCTAAAGTAGGTTTACTATGAAAAAGGTTTTATTCTACAAACTTGGATTTTTACTTCCTGTCAACTGTGAACAGAGTAAAGCAGTTGCAGAAAACCCACAGTCTCTGGCTGATATTGAGGGTTTGGAGGCTCACACTGGTCCCTCATGGTGGGAATTCATCTACGCAAATCCTCCTGCCTTGGGATGAGGGGCCAGAACTCCAAAGTAACTGAGCATTCCAAGAAAAACCACATGCTTAACAAAACTTGGCTTTGGGGAACAGGTGGGTGTGTATCCTGGGAAAGGGATCAGTTGTGTCTGAGTCAAGAAGAGCGGAGTGGTCCAAGGCAGGGCAGAAGAAAACAGCCCATGTGGTTTAGTCAAGAGAGCCTTGGGCTGGATGTCGGGAGCCCTGACTTCTCTGCTCAGCAGCTTGGATGAGGTACTCAATACGCCATTGTCCTCCAAACATGGCACAAAGGGAAGCTAACTAAAATGAGAGTTAGACCTCTGAATCTGTTGCAGTATACCACTGTGACCACAGGATGGAAGCCTGCTCCATTTTGAAGTTTAGAGGGTCAGGTAGGGACCCATTACCTTTGTTTGCCTTGGACCCCAACTCTTGCCAACATTTATTTTGAACAAGCCTTAAAGATACCCATTCTTCCATAATGGAGCTAATAGATTTCTAGGGAAGACTAGCACATCACAAAGCAGCACATCAATATTAAGGGAAGAAAAGCAACCTATGATCCCTGAGCTGTGTTTTGGATAAAGGAAGAATATGCATTTTACTCTCATGTGTACCTGAGACCTACTACGAAGAGGAGAAAGGGGAAATAGAAGAAATCTAACACCATACCTTTCCAAGAATTTGATGGATGCTTAAGTCTACATTACAATTTCAATTCATGACTGTGTTCCTATAAGCTGAGATCTGTGCTACGTTTGTAGTGACCATTTGTGAGTTAGAAGACAAGGCCCAGTAATACTTTTGGAAAAAGGGGTTCCAGGGGTCAAAATCCCTAACAGGATATAGAATTCATCCCTATGGTTCAAACAGGGAGGTTTTGATGAAAGAGAAGCAGACAGTGTTGTGAATAGAGTGACTCAACAGGGCTGGAAAAACCCCCAGAGACAAGCCCAGTGGGGAGTTAGTATTCCCATTGAAGGCCTGGAGCCAAGAAGGAGGGCTGCCAGATGAAGGCCCAGCTTCGGAGGGAAGGACAGGACACAGCTGCTACCAGCATCGTGGCACCACGTCTGGGAAGGAGTGTAAGAAAAAATACCTCCACTTCTCACTGCTGCTCTTTGATCTTATTCAAGGAAGTCTAGTTTAGAAGTCCATACAGATCAGCTCCTTGGCCACAGAGCAGCTCAGAGAAAGGCAAAGAGAAAGGTAATCTTTATATGGCACACTGAAATAAACAGGCATGGCTGGAAATGACCAGAATAAGGGCTCCAGCAGCCCTGGGCCATTCCCAATCGTTCTAAGTGTTCAGAGACCTTTATGTCAACATATTAGCAACCACATGAGGCACTCAAACTGGGAATCCCTACAGGGAATTTACCCAAGTTAAAGGTGTACAAACAGGGCATAGGATGGAAGGCCAGTCCAAGATGAGAATATGTTATAAGCAAAGATATAGAGTATGGATGCCCCTGGGATGTTTGGGGCAGTCTTATGTGTCTGGGAAGAGAGACTGGGGAGGTAACCAACCTAGGAAGGTCATGTTAATGTGTTTGTATTTGATTCTAAAACAAAGGAAAGAGATAAGAGGCTTTAAAGGAGGGCTCCCTCCCTTCACCTCTCTGTCCAGAAACACAAATGTGCTTTTGATTTCAGTGGGTTCAGTAACAAGTTTGCAAGCAGCTTCTTCCAATCAAATCTCATCCCCAAAACAATCAGTAGTTTCGTGTAGTAGTTAAGAGCATGGGGTCTGATGTGGAATACTTGACTTTTAGTCCTGGCTACCACTTACTATGTGACCTTGGGCAAATTACACACCATTTCAGTTTCCTCATCTGTAACATGGGGAAAGAAATGGCACGAACTTCATTAGATTGATTTGAGTTAATGAGTTAATATTTTAAACGCTCTTAGAATAATTATTAACATTCATCTTAGAATAATTATTAACATTCAAAAGGGATATTATTGTTAACACTTACCAACTTCTTTCAAAGAACCTTAAAAGGTACCCCTCAAGAGCACCTCTAGAGAGTTTTGAGCTACAATGAATCACCATGAGTTAACACATTGTCCAAAGTCTTGAAGAAAATATAATACAAGGAAACATTGCTGAGCATGGACTATACGGTTCATCAAAACTACCCAGTTCTGGTAACAGAGTAAAACAAAGACCTCTGAGGGGTTTTCACATGTACTCAGTTATGAAGAAGAGAATGACCACATGCTTTCTAATGGGCAATATACACATATGGTGACTATTTCCAGACCTAAACAGCTTCCCAGGGGCAGGTCACAGCATTCTAAAGGCAAGTTCTCAATGTTAGGATACAGCTGGTTTCCTGAGAACAGCTCAGACCCAGGTGGAGTAGACAGCTGACACCTGCCCTCAAGTTGCCTGTAACCCCCACTGTCAGGAATCACCAACAGCTTTTTTCATGGTGTCACTGACATACATCTATTCCATCTAATCTAACTCACTTGACTAACCAGCAAGTGCAAGCGCTGTGTGGTCTGATCCCTCAAATGAAATACATCACATATGTCATAGTATTTTCATGACCCTCTGCCAAAATTGCAAAATCTTTTCTCTCTTCCATTTTTCTAGTGACATCCATAGCCCTACAGTTGACATTTGGTCTTCTAAAATGTCTTATGTCAAGGAACCAGAGAACAGAAACAACAGAATGAGTAGAGGCATTGGAGAGGTGCTTTGCAGTTTATCAGACTGTGAATACTGATACCTCATTAATTCTTAATACTTCCTCAGTTCAAGATGAGGCAGCCCTTTCCCTCTGGTAATCTTAGTGACGCAAGCCCTGCCACTCATCACAGGTGTTAATGGCAAAGTAATTTTGAGGTTTCTGGAGGGAGCAAGCATTCCATGTTTGCAGAACAAACATTGAGTGGGGATCCAATGTCAATGTTTCCTAAGGATTTTTATTTAATGACTCAGCTGTCTGGGCTCACAGGGATGCTCTGAGGAGAAGAGTATTACTGTCCTGTCGGGCCTCACTAAGACTCCATGCTAAATACATCTCAGACATCCACAATTGTCCTCTCTCCTTCCCAAACTCTGGTGATGATATCTTCTCTCCACATGTTTTCCAAAAACCAACACAGCAAAAGAGGAATCACAAGATACCAAGATGGACCGCAAAAGTCCCTAGAGCACAACAAAAGCATAAAGGCTTTATTAGGGCAAGTGTGCCCTAGAACAGTTCTCAAAATGTGATTCTGCAGTCCACCCAAGAACTTGTTAGAAATGCACATTCTCTGGCACCGTGTTAGACCTGCTGAAACCCAAGGGAGAGACCCAGCGATCTGTGTATTAACAAGCCTACCAGTTTAAAACATAGCCACTGGAGACAACAGAATGAAAACTGCACACATCCAAATGCGGTTTTGAGTAAGCAGGAGTAATAAATTATGGCCACTGTGGAGCTCACAAAACATAAGTCACATAGATTTCTCAAACTAGTTGAAATGGCAGTAGAAACTCCATGGCAGAATGGTCAGAAATTGTCCCAACCACCAGATAGAGAAAGAAAGGACTAACACTTCTCTCTTGTCTCACAAGACCAAAAGGTATGACCTGGCCTATGATTTAAGCAAAGAAATTTGATGATCAGAAAGAGGCTTCCCTTGCGGACTAAGAAGAAAGGTAAAAGGGACACACTCTGTAATGGTGGAGATGAGAGCCCTTTGGTGGTGTGAGGCAAGATAGAGTATGGTTGTGGAGACTCTGGACAGCAGCTCCAGGACCCCTATCTTTGGAATGAAGGGACACTCCTTTAGCAGCCTGGCAGAACACAGGGGCACAGAGGATGGCAATACATAATACTGGACCAATTATTTGAATTCCCTCACTTGTGTGGGAGGACTTAGATAAGAGCTGGAACTCCAGCCACCATCCTGTGCAGGAGAAGCCTTGGAAAATCATTTTATTATGATTTTTTTATTCCTGGCTGGGGAGGTGTATGACCTGCCTATTTTGGCACAATGTAAACAAAGTCTATTCGTATATGGTCTTAGAGATCTTAGACATACCCGGAATTTTATAGTCTAGCATTCTATCACAACTCTGAGAAGGAGATCTACACAAAAACAAGAGGTTTGGAATCTGTTTAACAGATCTGCATTATGTGTCAAAGAAATAAAGTCCTCTGTCTATGGTAGCCTAACGCCTGCCTTCACCTTCCCAGGGCCTTTGCCTTCCAGTTCTCACGTGATCTCTTGGCTCAGCCAGGCCAATTGCCCTCACTGTCATAGTCTCCACTGCTTGACACTCTTTCCCATCTTTGTGCCTTGCCTATAATGTTCCCTGGGTTAGATGCCTTCCTTTTCTCCCCTCTCGGGTCACTTGGTCCCCAGGACTCTCCAATTCTTCTATACCTTCAATGTCCTATCTTCTTGTCTCTGGCACTTCTCTTGTGTTCTAATGGTGTTTATAGTGTTCTTATCTGTGCTGTTTACCTGGACTTGGACTTACTTGAGTCAGCTTCCTGGGGTCCATGCAGATCACCAGGTACTCAGCTTTGACCCCAAAAGAGTTATAGCCAGTTACTAAAATTTCAATTCCCAAATTTTATCAAAGTAAATTGCTGACAAAAATAAAGGAAATATCTCTGTACAGTGAGTTTTTAGAGACTTTTTCTTCAAGTGTTTTCTAGATTAGAAACTTACATCTGTGTTTCAGGAAAACTGAGAATGCCAAGAGTTAAGCAGTGCCCTGGATCTGCTTTGACTGAGAAGCTAAGTGTGCTATTCCTGCAAGGTGATGGAGGAAAGAAGGAAAGAAAAGGCAGCAGAAGGAGGCCTACTCACTATATACTATTATTACACATTATAAAATTATACCACTACACTATGCTATTATTAATTAGGACACTGGTTCAGTTGCTATAACAACAACCAAAAAAATCCCACAAATGATGACTTAAACAAGATAAAAGATTTCTCTGTTACATCTGTGCTCATACATATGCAATTGAGGACTAATATGGTGGTTCAACAGCATGAAAGTCCCAACCGCCTTAGTTCTATTTGCATGGATTGCATCTTAGGGTGTAAGAGATCATTTCAGTTCCCAATATCATATTCAGAATGAAGGGACAGAGGAAAGAGAAGGGTAAGACTCAGATGTGGCTCTCACCACTGCCATTCACACACCTGACCAGAATTCCCTTAGATGGTTATGCCCTACCTCAAGAGCAGTTGGACACCTAGACCTGTAGATGAGGAGACACACTCTGCTTAAATGCTGAAAAATTTATTAAAAGAAAGGAAAGAAGAGGGACATTTGATAACTAATATCTCTGCTACAATGGTTACCCTGATTTCATACCTTAAGAATTATGAATTATAAAAGATGTTTGAATATATATGCAAAATCATTTCCCTAAAAAGGCACTGAGTGTGTATGAGTTATTCACCCTTTTGTGACACTGTGTCATGCTAACCTCCCATTGCCATGGTTACCTTGATTGTGTTATACCCTGACACTCAATTTCAGGGTATAAATTAAGTCTGTGTAATGTCAGGCTTTAATTAATGCTTTTAAACTTACCTTATAAGGGTGTTTTATTACAAATGTAACACACGTCCATTGTGAAATAATTCAAAAACCCAATTAACTATAGAGAAGGAGACAGGGAGTTAAAAAGAAAGAATGTTCACTAATTCCATCCCAAGGAAATGGTGGCCGTTAATTATTTGTGATATAACAGTGTATTCATGCATACATTTCTTTTATTATTTTACCAAAGTAGGCATAACTTTGTAACCAACCTTTCCCACTCCCAGTTCACCGTATTGTGTAGATTTGGTCTCATTTACATATAACAAGGTTTCTGCAGTACATGCTAATATGTACTATGGTATACCACTTTAACGTTGATTTTTTTAACTTAATCTCCTATTATAGAAAAAGAAAGTTTTACCTTTGAAAACAATAAACTTTATTGGCATCCATGACTATTTCTTAAGGACAAAGTTTTGGAGGCAGAGTGGGGACATGGAGCTAAAGGAAATGGAAAAATTATGTTATCAAAATTTACGCTTTGATTTATGCTTTGAAATTTTAGATCCTCTTGGCATTCTGTAAGAAAAATAGAACAAGAGGACTGGAATAAATCTTTTATCAACATGATTGTGTTCACAAAACTGGTTTTATGGGGGCTGGAAAATAGCTGCATGTGGGGCTTATTCCATTCAAGATTCAAGGATTCAAGACAACGTTCCACCTCCAATATTTGCTCCTATGTGGAGATGATCAAAAATATGTGAATTTAAAAAATGAGAGAAAGAAAAGATTGCACTGGTGTCCCCAAACCGGGCAGACAGCTCTATTGTAGCTGATGTTTTCCTTCTCCTATAATCAAGCTTCAAAGGCCCCAACAGACAATGGCTAAGTTGTCCCAGATGGCAGCACACACATGGAGAAGAAACGATCAACTCAGCACTGTGTTAATGTGAATAGGGAGCATTTTCTAACTGTCCATCCCAGAGCTGGGCAGGCCTGGCCACACCAGCGTTAGAGACACATAGAAGGTACTGGAAACCTGACAATGAACAATTGAGCGAGGCTATTGGAGCACTGGTCATGCAACTGGCATGTGCAGATTGTCTCTCCTCTGCAGCTGCATCTCATATTCATTAGCTCACTGGAGCCTGGTGCTGCGAGGGTGCAATGTGAAATAAATTAAACCGACAGGGCCTTGCTTCACAAGAATTTATGTTGTTGTGTATTTTTTTCTTCATGGTCACATCAGGCTCCCAAAAGGTTTGCATTGGAGTCTTCCCCCCAGGCTGCATCATGGCCAGGTAACCTAGTTTGCCAGGTGCCTCACTCCCCACGTCTAGTTGGGGAGACAGACATTGAGAGCATTAGGGATGCACAGAAGCAAATCCCCATATATAAGATGTAAGCATGGTTGATTGTTTGTTCTATAAAACGTTCTGAACTTTACTGAAGAATTTCTCAGAGGGGCGCCTGGGTGGCTCAGTTGGTTGAGTGGTCAACTTCAGCTCAGGTCATGATATCACGGTTAGTGGGTTCGAGCCCCACCCCTGTCGGGCTCTGTGCTGACAGCTCAGAGCCTGGAGCCTGCTTCTGATTCTTTGTCTCCTTCTCTCTGACCCTCCCCTGCTCACACTCTGTGTGTGTGTCTCTCTGTCAAAAATAAATAAATGTTAAAAAAAATTTTAAAAAGAATTTCTCAGAGAATGCTTAACTAAGTTTTCTGAATAAGAGGAGGTTTACAAAGCTCCTATTCATAATGAGCTTTTTTCCTGAGAACTCATCCATTGTGTACAATTAAGTACAAGCATATTGTTAGAGTCAACCTAATTATATCAGTTAGTTTATATAATAAAAACCACCGTTACATTGAGCCTTGTGGTTGGCAAAGACTTTCATAACTGATCCTACAACAGTCTCCAGTGAAGTAGCACTTGCTGTCCTTTCCAATTCATTAATGGAGAAATCTGAGGCTTACATCAGAGAGGTCAAGTCATTTGTGGAGGATCCCACAGCTGGTGGGTGGTGGAAATGGCTCTGGAACCCATGTGTCCTGACTTCACTAATTTTTGTTCTTCTTTCAACTCTTATCATATAGAACCAGAGTGAGCGTATATCCCAATTATAAGTGGAATTGTCTCTGTGTAAACCTTTTTCACCAGAATAAATGTATTATAGATGTCCTCTTTTATTCTCTAAAAAGACATAGTTTGGGCAATAAATTATAGAACAATGTTTTATACACTCTGTTTGACACTGAAATAGGAGCTGAGAATAGAGGGAAAGACCAAGCCAGCCCAAGGAAACTCAATTGCACTTCCATCGAAGTGCCTCTACTAGTGTCTATACTGTATCTTTGTTCTATTTTTAAACACAATGGAAAATGGGCACTATTATCTAAAAAGTTTGTGATAGTAAAAGTCAGTCACCATAGTGGACAAATTATTAGCATACTCTAACCACTAAAGGTAGAAAGTAATGGATTCCCATACCAGCATTGAGAGATTAATACATGCAACAAAATCTAATGAACACATGCCATCATATTACTCTGATGGTTATTAACTGAAAGTCCAATTCAAACATATTTAAGTGGAGAAAAAAAAAGGAAAAAAGAAAGTGAAGGGAAACAGGGAGTTCTGTATTGACTCATAACTGATCAGCTGGGAGATAGATCCAAAAGTTCCAAATTGGTGTCAGGACCTGGTGATTCTCCATCTTTCATCTCTACCTTATGCTGGGTTGGGCTTATTCTAGGACTCTCAGCTGCTCCCTGGGTGCAGGGTTCCTATCATACCAACCTCCTCCCTGATTCTAATGTCCCTTCCCCACTCCCCTCAAAGAAGTCATGACAGCCAGGTGAAAGCAATGCTCAGATTGCCCATCCGAACCAAAAACCATGTTCTGGACTAGGACATGGGATCCACCCAAAACATGTGACAGGAAATTGGGGAAAATTGGTTACCCAGAAAGAACCTGGGATATGGGTTCCAAAAGAAGAAGGCATAGGATTTCGACATCCAGAGCCAAACTTCACCCTGTTCTAAGATGTCTAATTTAGGTACCCAGAGTTATCCATACAATCCATTTATTCTCTTTTTAATGTCTGTGTGATCTATAATGGCACCCCCTCTTCACTTCTCAGTGTTGCTAATCTGTCTTTTCTCTTTTTTCCTTGCCCATCTCTCTAGATTTTTTATACTTTATTGTCAAGTTGGTTTCCATATAATAACCAGTGCTCTTTCACACAAGTGTCCTCCTCCATGTCCATCACCCACCTTCCTTTCTCTCACTTCCCCTTCAGCCCTGTTTGTTCTCAGTATTCAAGAGTCTCTCATGATTTACTCCCTCCCTCTCCCTAACTCTTTTTCCCACCTTATCCTCCCCATCGTCCTCTGTTAAGTTTCTCCTGTTAGATCTATGAATGAAAACATATGATATCTGTCCTTCTCTGCCTGACAGCTTAGCATAACACCCTTGAGGTCCACCCATGTTTCTACAAATGGCCATATTTTATTCTTTCTCATTGCCATGTAGTATTCTATTGTATATATAAACCACATCTTCTTGATCCATTCATCACTTGATGGATGTTGAGGCTCTTACCATGATTTGGCTATTGTAGAAAGTGCCACTATGAACATTGGGGGTACATGTGCTCCTATGCATCAGCACTTCTGTATCCCTTGGGTAAATCCCTAACAGTGCTATTGCTGGGTCATAGGGGAGTTCTACTGATAATTTTTTGAGGAACCTCCACACTGTTTTCCAGAGTGGCAGTACCAGTTTACATTCCCACCAACAGAATAGGAGGCTGCCCATTTCTCCACATCCTCCCCAGCATCTCTAGTCTCTTGATTTGGTCATTTTAGCCACTCTGACCAGCATGAGGTGGTATCTCAGTGTGGTTTTAATTTGTATTTCCCTGATGACGAGTGACGCTAACATCATTTCATGTGTCTGTTGGCCATCTGAATGTCCTTTTTGGAGAAGAGTCTGTTTATGTCTTCTGCCCATTTCTTCACTGGATTATTCATTTTTCAGGCCTGGAGTTCCTTGTAGATTTTTGATACCAATCCTTTATCCTATATGTCATTTGCATCTATCTTTTCCCATTCCACCAGTAGCCTGTTAGTTTTCTTGATTGTTTCCTTTGCAGTGCAGAAGCTTTTTATCTTGAAGAGGTCTCAATAGTTCATTTTAGTTCTTGATTCCCTTGCCTTTGGGGTGTGTCGAGTAGGAAATTGCTGCAGTTGAGGTCAAGGAGGCTGTTTCTTGCTTTCTCCTTGAGGATTTTGATGGTTTCCTGTCTCACATACAGGTCTTTCATTCATTTTGAGTTTATTTTTGTGTGTGGTGTAAGAGAGTGGTCCAGTTTCATTCTTCTGCATGTAGCTGTCCAATTCTCCCAGCACCATTTGCTAAAGGGGCTGTCTTTTTTCCATTGGATGCTCTTTCCTGCTGTGTCAAACGTTAATTGGCCATACATTTTTGGGTCCAGTTCTTGGCTCTCTATTTTATTCCATTGGTCTATGTGTCTGTTTTTGTGCCAATACCATACTGTCTTGATGATGACAGCTTTGTAGTAGAGGCTAAAGTCTGAGATTGTGATGCCTCCCATTTTGGTTTTCTTCTTCAATATTACTTTGGCTATTTAGGGTCTTTTGTGGTTCCATATGAATTTTAGAATAGTTTGTTCTAGCTTTGAGAAGAATGCTGGTGCAATTTTGATTGGGACTGCATTGAATGTGTAGATTGCTTTGGGTAATAATGATATTTTAACAATGTTTATTCTTCTAATCCATGAGCATGGAATGTTTTTACATTTTTTTGTGTCTTCTTCAATTTCTTTCATAAGTTTTCTATACTTTTCATCATAAAGGTTTTTTACATCCTTGGTTAGGTTTACTTCTAGGTATTTTATGGTTTTTCATGCAATTATGAATGGGACCAGTTTCTTGATTTCTCTTTCTGTTGCTTCATTATTGGTATCTAAAAATGCAACCAATTTCTGTACATTGATTTTGTACCCTGCGACTTTGCTGAATTCATTGATCTGTTCTAGTAGGCTTCTGGTGGAGTCGGTTGGGTTTTCCATGTAAAGTATCATGTCATCTGCAAAAAGTGAATGTTTGACTTCATCTTTGCCAATTCTGATGCCTTTTATTTCCTTTTATTGTCTGATACTAGGACTTCCAGCACTATGTGAAACAACAGTGGTGAGAGTGGACATCCCTGTCATGTTCCTGATCTCAAGGGGAAAGCTCTCATTTTTTCTCCATTGATGATGATATTAGCTGTGGGCCTCTCATAAGTGACTTTCATGATGTTTAAGTAAGTCCCTTCTATCCCGACTTTCTTGAGGGTTTTTATTAATAAATGATGTTCTGATGGACATTTAGGCTCTTTCCATGTTTTGGCTATTGTTGACATTGCTGCTATGAACATTGGGGTACCTGTGCCCCTATGCATCAGCATTTCTGTATCCCTGGGGTAAATCCCTGGCGGTACTATTGCTGGGTCATAAGGGAGTTCTATGGATAGTTTTTTGAGAAACCTCCACACTGTTTTCCAGAGTGGCTACACCAGTTTACATTCCCACCAACCGTGTAGGAGGGTGCCCATCTCTCCACACCCTCGCCAGCATCTATAGTCTCTTGATTTGTTCATTTTAGCCAATCTGACTGGCATGACGTGGTATCTCAGTGTGGTTTTGATTTGTGTTTTCCTGATGATGAGTGATGTTGAGCATC
>PJEM01016083.1:0-27254 GCA_004023845.1 Helogale parvula | reverse complement strand
GTAAGATTTTTGGGCTTTATTGAGTATAAATTGTACCTCCACAGAACTTTTGCACAGTGAAGGAAACAATCAACAATACTAAAAGTAAACCTACATAATGGGAAAAGATATTTGCGAATGGCATATCCAATAAAGGATTAGTATCTAAAACGTCTAAAGAACGTATACAACTCAATACCCAAAAACCAATAACCCAATTTTTAAAAAATGGTCAGAAAACATCAATAAACACTTCTCCAAGGAAGACATCCACATGGCCAAGAGACAAATGAAGAGATGCTCAATACCACTCATCATGAAGGAAACACAAATCAAAACCACAGTGAGATACCACCTCACACCTGTCAGAGTGGCTAAAATCAACAACACCAGAAACAACAGGGGTTGGCGAGGATGTGGGGAAAGGGGAACCCTCTTGCCCTGCTGGTGGGAATGCAAAGTGGTGCAGCCTCTCTGGAAAACAGTATGGAGGTTCCTCAGAAAATTAGAAATAGAACTACCCTATGATCCAGCTATTGCACTACTGGGTATTAACCAAAGAATACAAAAACGCTGATTCAAAGGGATACATGCCCTCCTTGGTTTATAGCATTATTTACAATGGCCAAGATACGGAAATAGCCCAAGTGTCTGTCCATTGACCAACGAATGGATAAAGAAATACCATGTAATTTCACCCACATGTGGAATTTAAGAAATAAAACAAATGGACAAAGGGGAAAAAAAAAGAGGCAAGTCAAGAAGCAGACTCTTAACTGTAGGGAACAAACTGATGGTTACCAGAGGGGAGGGGAGTGAGGGGATTGTTAAATAGGTGACGGGGATTAAGGAGTGCACTTGCTGTGATGAGCACCGGGTGCTGTGTGGCAATGTTAAATCACTGCTTTGTATACCTGAAACTAACGCTACATGTTAACTCTAATGACATTAAAATAAAAACTTAAAAATTATACCTGGAATCTGTACATTGCACTGATGTAAATTTTATATCAAACGATAAAGATCTATATACAAATATTGAACTTTGGTTAGTTGTCTGCATGGTGGACTATGTGCAGAGGGACAGTACTAGTAACACAACTTCCTTGGAAAAGGAAGATGGTTACGTAAGGTGGATAGAGAGATGGATGGTGGGTGGATGGTGGGTGGATGATGGATGGTGGATGGATGGATGGATGGATGGTGGATGGATGGTGGGTGGATGGTGGGTGGATGGATGGTGGGTGGATGGTGGGTGGATGGGTGGTGGGTGGGCAGGTAGATGACGCATGCGTAGATGGAAGAATAGATACGTGATAAAGCAAATATGGCAAATTGTGAATGTAGAATCTAGGCAGTGGGTATTAAAGAGTCCACAGCAACATTCTTTCAACTGTGTTGTATTTAACATTTTTCATAACAAGATGTTGGGAAAACAATGCCTTAAGATGTACACTTAAATCTGTGCTGTTAATATACCTAAATTCTAATTCCTTAAAACAGGACAAAATAAAAGTCTATGGGACTGTGGGGTCAGATTCACCTCTGGTCTAGCTGTGCCTTCTCTCCCTCTGAACCTGCTCTCTCTCCTGTCAACTTGGGGTGGTGATTATGGAGGCGAGTTTACAGGTACAAGTCTAGACTCAGACACAGGACTCAAATCACGGTGCCACCCCTTCTTGGTCACTTGGACGATGACCTCTCTCCCTGTGCTTCTCATACAGGCAATGACAGCACCTACCTTACAACATGGCTGTTGAGGCTGAAATGCGATGCTTCGTGCCCCTGTAAAAAGCAAGAGGTGACCCCAAACATGCTTATCTGGGAGCGTGAGTGAGACAAGACACCTTCTGCAATCCCTGGGGTGGCAAGGGGGGGGGGTGTTGCTAGACTTCAGAAAAGCCAGGAGAGGAAAGGAATGGATTCTTCCAGAGCTCTCAGAAGAAATCAACCCTGGCAACACATTGATACTGATGTGGACTTCTAGCCTCCAGAAGTATGATACATTTCTGCTGTTGAAGACAGGCAGGTGTAACACTTTGTTACTGGCGGTCCTGGGAAACTAATACGCCTGTAAATAGCAACAAGGAAGCCAATAGCAGGGCAGGTCAGGGGGCAATGATTCGGTTCAAACCGACAGTTTTTCTTTATGGCTGAATAACATTCCATTGTGTACATGTACCACATCTTCTTTATCCATTCCTCTAAATATATACTGACACGGATACAATGCTAAGTGAGGTAAGGCAGAGAAAGACAAACACTATGTGATCTCACTCATACGTGGGATGCAAGAAACAAACCAAATGACCAAAGGGGAAAAAAAGAGAGAGAGAGAGAGACAAACCAAGGAACAGACTCTTAACTATGAGAACAAGCTCATGGTCACCGGAGTGGGGCGGATGGGTGAAACAGGTGATGGACATTAAGGCGTGCACCTGTCGCGATGAGCCCTGGCTAATGTGTGTCAAGTGCTGAATCATGTTCTTGTTCACTTGAAACTAACATAACCCTGTCTGTTAACTGCACTGGAATGAAAATAAATTAAGATAAAAGGAAAACACAAACACCTGACTGGGTTTTCCCAGGAGTTGCCACAGGCCAGGTACTGGGCCGGGTATGAGGGTGTGCCGGTGACCACGGGCCACAGCCCCGGTGCTCGGGGAACTTTAGAGTGACGGAAAGAGGCAGGCAAGAAGGAATAGCATGCGTGCCCCTGTGACGTCCGGTGACCTGCAAGGTGGGGATTTAATCTAGTCTGGGGCTTGCTGAAACCCGGGGGTGGGGGTGGAGACCCGAAAGGCGAGTAATATCAGACAAATGGAGGGCAGAGGAGCAGGTGGGCAGACAGCACGGCCTGCCAGAGCCAGAGGCCAGAGTGAGCCGGGACAGAGGCTCCCTTCAAGGGGAGAAGGCCCAGGGGGAACCTGGGGAGACAGGTGGCAGAAGCCATGGACCCAGAGTAACGACCTCCCAGAGATGTCTACGCCCTGATTCCCAGACCTGTGAACGTGATCTTGCGTGGCAAAAGGGACTTTGCAGATGTACTTGAGTTTTGAGGAGGGAGACATGGGGAGGTTCTCCTGGGTGACCCGGTGGTCCCTGTCATCACAGAGTCCTTCTGAGAGGGAGGCAGGAGGGTCAGAGTCCAAGAAGGAGATGTGACGAGGGAAGCAAAGACAGAAGCAGATCTGAAGATGCTCTGCTGTTAGTCTGAAGACAGAGGGTGGGTCATGAGCCAAAGAATGTGGACAACCTTCTAGAATCTGGAAGAGGCAAGGAACAGATTCTGCCCATCACTAAGGTTTCGGTGACTCGGAACAGCAGCCACAGGAAACACGTACATCATGGGGCCGGTGGGGAGGGACTTCATAGCGGGGGGCTCAGAGGCGAGGCACTAACCCCCCACAGGCACCCAGGGGCCAAGAAATCCTTGTCGAACGACTATGTGAGCAGCCTCGTCCCTACCGCCGCCACCACCCACTTCGAGCCCTACGGCCCGCCAGGACACTTCCCCACACGATCTTGTTTTATTTCTTTACACTTCACGACAAAAATCGCAGGGTCACGGGCTATTCTGCCCTTTTCCCAGCTGTGGAAACCACGGCTCAGAGCAACCGCCCGACTTGCCCATTCAGTGAAGCAGAGGCAAACGCAGGATCCGAACCCAGGCAGGTCCGATCCAGAGCCTGCAGGCGTGTGCTCCCAGCACTGTGCTTCATGGCCTGTTTGTCAGCACGGATGAATGGGCCTGCAAGGGCACCCACGACCCTGCAGCTGAGATGTCCTGCTCCTAGGACCCTCCTCCAAGCAGGTGGCCACAGTGCCATCTCTGGGAGGGAATCTTTGAGGCGACCTTGAGTCCTGATATGCCAGGGTGGGGGGTAAGGAGAATAAACCTCAGGCTGAGGCCTCTCAGGTGAGGTTCTTTTCAGGAAGGAACTTCCCAAGAGTGGTCTTTTCGATGGTGCCACGGGGACACATTTTAATCATGTGAAAATGCCTGGGTTTTCCTAACCTATAAGGCCTCCCTACAACATTCCCCATGTGGAGACTTTTAGTCTTTACTTGTATGCCTCTAATGATGGGGAGCTCACTACCTTATTCAACTCAGATGAGTAATCCCAACTCTCACGATCAATCAGGATAACTCCCCTCTATTGATAGTTTCCTTCTGACTGCTAAGGCCACAAAATCTTGTCTCTTCTAACATGCAACCTCGGCTTGCTTCAGCCAGAGGCAGATTGCAAAAATAGTGCATGTACGTGCCTATTCAGCTCCCACTGCACCCAGATTAAGATCCAAATGCCACACACTGGCTGAGGCGGTTTCGGTAGGCACCTATCAAAGACGGCCCTCAGCGATCCCCACCTCCTGATCATCACACCCTGTGGGATCCCCTCCCCTTGGATGCAGGGGGACTTAACAAATCTGCTCTGATGAACAGGTCGCAGCAAGTGTGATAGCATGCCCCTTGGGTGATTCGGTTACACGAGCTTATGGCTTCCATCTTGTTGCACGCTCTCTCTTGCCTTTCTCGCTCGCGTGCTCTGATGAAGCAAATGGTCACGTGGGAGAGGGTTGTGGGGGAAGGCACTGAGGGTGGTCTCCTGCCAAAAGCCAGCAAGAAACAGAGAGCCCCTCATCCAACAGCGACAAGGAGCTGAATCTTGATAACAGTGAACTTGGAAGCAAATCTTCCCCAAGCTGAGCCTTGAGGTGATACCCTGAGTACAGCCTGTGGGAGACCCTGAGGCAGATGGAGGACCCGGCTAAGCTGCACCCAGATCCCCGATCCACAGAAACTGGGGGAACAAGCGTTGCTTCAAGCCTCGAAGTTTGGGGGGTGGGGTGGTTTGCCACATACCAAGAGATGCCTCCTACAAACGCCCCGCCCAAGCTAACCTCTGCCTACCTTGCTGACCTCTGCTGACTCCTTGTTCGCACAGCCCCGCCACTGCAGCCTTCCTGAAGCCCCTGGACATGCCACACGGATTCTCCCCCAAGAACAGCTTTCATGGAGGCTGTTCCGTTCCCCTGAAATGCCCTTCCCCCGCAGGATCCCTCACCCTTTCAGTACTGGCTCAAATGTCACCTATTCGGAGGGTGACACTGACCACCTTCTCTGTACTTGCCTCCAGACCCTCGCTCACCTGGCTCTCTGCTTTTTTACAACCTTCTAGATGTTCTGGCTCTGTGAGAGCAGAGGCCTCAGCTGGGTCGCCTGCTGTGTACCCTTCGTGCTTGGCACAAAGCAGGTGCTCAATAAATATTTGCCGAGTGAGTGAGTGAATGGACTTGCTGCAAAGGAGACGAGTCTGCTTGACGCTTTGAGTTAGAACACAAAGCCTCAGGCCCGAACGTCTGGCCCCACCACCCTGCCCGGCTCCACCACCCTGTCCGGCTCCTGCTGGCTGGGCAGGCAGCGGTCAGCCCGCGCTCCCCCCGCCTCGCGGAGGCTGGGGGCACGTCCCCCCGGCCGTACACTCGGCCTAGTGACCGTCACGTCCTTCTGGTCGTCACGGTCTCCCGGCCACACCCGTGGGTGTCAGCCGCTCAGCTAACACCACGACAGGCTGCTAATCCCTACTGACCACAGAGGCAGCTGGGCGGGGCTGCCAGGAAGGGCTCGGGTGGGGGAGACCAGGAGAGCCCCGGCCAGGCCGGCTGCACGCTCCTGAAATATACAAGGAGTACGGAGATGAGGGGCAGCCAGTGCTGCTCTTTGGTAACAGAAAGTTCTGAACTACAGATGTGTTGTGGAAGAAGCATTCCTCTGTAAACCGTCCCCGAGGAACAAATAACCCCCGGTTACAGAAGATCCTTGCAAACAGCTCACCCAGAGCAGCCCCGTTCTGGAAGCTGCGATCACACATGTGGAACACGGGGCACCATCCTTTACCGGGTGGCCAGTGAGGGCGGGCACCGGCCGCGCTGGCTCCCATCCTTCATGACAGCTCTCATCGGTGCGGGTTAATATAGACGGTGGTGCTTCTCAAACTTGAGTCCACTTGGAAATCACTTGCTAACGTGTAGATTCTGTGGGGCTCCTGGGGGGCTCAGTCGGTTAAACGTCCGACTTTGGCACAGGTCATGATCTCGCGGTTTGTGGGTTCGAGCCCCGCGTGGGGCTCTGTGCTGACAGCTCAGAGCCTGGAAACGGCTTTGGATTCTGTTTCTCCTTCCCTCCCTCTCTCTCTCTGACCCTACTCACTCACACACACAAACACATTCTCCCTCTCAAAAGTAAACATTAAGAAAATAATAAAATAAAATTTAAAAATGCAGATTCCAATTCCGTAGGTCCTACTGAGATTCTTTACATCTAATAAGCCGCCAAATGATGATGCTTCTGCCGAGATTTGGCAGAGATCTGAAGCACACACATGTGGGCAAAATCGGTACCTGGTGACGGTTTGCTGGCTGACTGACTGGTTGACAAAGAAGGAGAACTTCTAAGCTCCCAGGTCCAGGCTGCATGGTCTGGCTGCCATTTATCGCCTTAGCTGTCTGACTGTTTGCCTTCTCACTCTCAAAGCTCCCCCAACGCTCCCTGCCAAAGGTTCTTTCAAAATATAGTGCTCTTCTCACCCCAGGACCTTTGCACAGGCTGTTCACCCTGCCCGGAACCTCTCTGCTCAAGTAGCTTCTGCTCCCTTGCAGCTAGTAATTATGCACGAGTGGCTTACTTAGGTCTTCCCACGAGAGTGAAGCTTCAAGAAGCTAAGGACTGTCTCCACTTTGCTCCCTGCTTATCCCCAGAGCCCAAGACAGTGCCTGGCAAAGGGCAGGCAGCCAGTAAATACTTGTTGAATGAACTAGATGCCCAGTACATGGAAATCCAAATCCTATTTCTCACTCCCCTGAGCAAGATCACGGCAGAAGGACCGAACAGATGGTGAGTGGTGCCCAGCAGGCCACGCGCACAGAGGCTTCGGAACTATAAATGCAAGCTTGGCTTTCAAGCAATCTGCTTCTGCGGTGCCCCTGGCTGCAGGTCAGCACTGAGATGTCCACAGATGATTTCGTGAAAGCCGGGTCTATCCGCCTTGCACTGCTCGTGTTTTGAGGTGGATACTCCTTTGCTTTGGGAGCTTGTCCCATGCATTTTAGGATGCTTAGCCTCTTTTCATACCCCTTCCCTCACCCCAGGTGTGACAACCAGAAGTGTCTCCACAGTCCCCCGGGGGTCAGAATCACCCTGGTTCAGAGCCGTGGATTAAATCTTGCTGACTGTGGGCCCCACCAATGAGGGATACAAGCTACACTCTGACAGTCCGGCTGGACCTAGCAGTTACACAGACACTATCCAGAACAGGGGTGCTGATATTTTGGGGGGGGGGGCCAGAGGTCATGGATCCATTTGAGAATCCGATGAGATCTACTAATTCTCTGGGGGTGGGAAGAGGATGCTAGACATCCATCCAAACCCACTTCCTAAATATTTAGGAAGACTGCTGACCACCTGAAATCCTTCCCTGGACCTCAGCCTCACAGCCCCTAATCTATGGATGGACTGTGTATCTTCCTGACATTTTTTCATTAACATCACATGCATGCATGTCCCTGCTCATCAAGAATAAAAAGGAACAGAGGGGCGTCTGGGTGGCTCAGTCAGTTAAGCATCTGACTCTTGATTTTGGCGCAGGTCATGGTCTCAAAGTCATGAGCTCGAGCCCCGTGTCAGGCTCTGCACTGAGTATGGAGCCTGCTTGGGATTCTCTCTCTCTCCAGCCCTCCCCTGCTTGCATTTTTTTCCACATAAAATCTTTTAATGTTTATTTAAACATTTAAAAATGTTTTCACTTATAAAAACATTTACCTGATGTTTATATAAAATGCATACATATAATGCAAATGCAAATATGTAATGCATTTATATATTTATATAAAAACTAAAAATGTTTATTTATTTTGAGAGAGAGAGAACACAAGCAGGGGAGGAGTGGAGAGAGAGGGAGAGAGAGAATCCCAAGCAGGTTCTGCACTGTCAGTGCAGAGCTCAAGTAGGACTCATATTCACAAACTGAGAGATCTTTACCTGAGCTGAAATCAAGAGTGGAATGCTCAACCCACTGAGCCAACCAGGGGCCCCCATAAACATCTTTTAAAAAGTAATGTAAAGCTACACACAAGAGCTAATGCTTAAGATATCCAAGGGAAGGGGAAAAAAAATGAAGCAGGGTCCATAAAAAAGTGGTGCCTGTTTTTCATGCTATGAAGTGCTTTATGCTAAGTCAAGGTCGTGTGTGCATCTGTCTCTGAGGCAGGTGAAGGGAGACACGTAATCACCTTGCACACTCCGCCGTCCTGAGGGTGCTCCGAGGTGGTGCCCATATTTTCCCTCTTGTTTCTTTCTCCCCCTTCCTCCCCTTTACTTCCCTTCAATAGTTTCCTCAGAATACAACCGAAGGCTCACTAGCAATCCAAAGTCTGAGCCTGTGGAGAATTTGTTGAGATAATTCCAGCTTAGTCAAAAGAAAAAAAAAAAAGCATAATACAGGAATCCCTAAAATGTCGGTTACTGGGCTCCAATGGAGTTTTAAAAAGCCTTCTGTGCCTGGGGGGCTCAGTCAGTTAAGCATCCAACTTTGGCTCAGGTCATGATCTCACCGTTTGTGAGTTTGAGCCCCGCATCGGGCTCTGTGCCAACAGCACAGAGCCTGGAGCCTGCTTGGGATTCTGTGTCTTCCTCTCTCTCTCAAAGAAAAAAAAAATTAATTAAAATAAATAAATAAATAAATAAAAATAAAAAATTTAAAAAGCTTTCTGATGCGGTACTTGCTGCAGAGCAGAAGCAGGGCAGAGATCATTCTTATCATTTAATTGTAATAACTGTCACCACCGCCCTGTGAGGTCCGGGGGGGGGGGGTATTACGCAAGGACACCTCCCAGGGAAGGAAGGCGGAGCTCGGGGACGACGTGGTGGGGTCACACAGCACTGCTGTCGGCGTGCTGTCTGTTGCATATTACCATTTCCCAGGAAAGCATAAGAGTTGCACAAAACAGGACACGCTCCAGGCAGGAGACGTGCGGCCGTGGGAAAAACCACACAGAGCCCGTGTCTCAAAGTCAGCGAGACTCACTTCCCTGCGACCAGAGGAACAGGATTCCCGGGACGGGTCAGCCACCCACCTGGCTCCGGGCTGGCGCGGACCCGCGGGAGGAGTGCAGGTGTGAGAGCCCTGAAAGAAAGGACCTATTCTAGGACAAGGCATCCATCCCCAGGGCTTGACCCCTGCCTACCAGGGGGTGGTCCCACAGCTTTCTTCCCCAGGAGATGAGTGACTCACACCCCCTCTGGGAAGTTAATGGACTCAGCGGACCCTGAGAAGCTGTAAAACCCAATGTGAAGTGGCGGCCTTTTTAAATTAAACTTTAGCGGCACCTGAGCGCCTCAGTCAGTCAAGCATCCCACTCCTGGTTTCTGCTCGGGGCATGATCTCGTGGTTCTGAGTTCGAGCCCCACATGGGGCTCTGTGTGGAGCCTGCTTGAGATTCTCTCTCTCTCTCTCTCTCTGTCCCTTCCCCTCTTGCTCTCTCTCGCTCTCTAAGGAAATAAACTTAAAAAGAAATGAACTTTGGAGGAACAGTTCCTGGAACAAGAAGATAATTCTCCAGGGTCACGGTCCAGGTTCCTGAGAAGCAGCAGAAGAGATGGGGACAGATAACGTCCCCTGGGGCTGACATGCATCCTCCCGACACTAACCTCTAGAGCGTGAGGTGACCCCCATGGGGGCTGTGATTTGCAGTCCCTGACGTCCAGCAGCTTTTCACGTGGCTTGGCCATCTGTCTGCGCTCTTTGGAAAAATGTCTATGCAGCTTCTTCGCCCCTTTTCCAGTTGGATCACTTGGGGGTTTTTCTGGCTAGAGAAGGTCTTAAGTGGTCTCACCGCAGAAGAGACATGGCGACTGTGTGGTGTGGCCAAGGTGACCACTGTGCACGTGCCTGTCTTGAACTCACACAATGTCACCAGTCCCTTGTAGCTCCATAAAGATGAGGAAAAGAAAGGACAACAAAACCAGAGGCTTCCGGGGCGCAGTGAGAGAGGGGAAGCTCATGGTGGGTGTTGTCGGCAGAGCAAACTGAGAAGCAGCAAGTTCAGAGTCACGAACAGCGAGGCATCACCCAGAGGCTGGGCCATGTGTCATGGAGAACCCCCTCCAGTTCCTTGAGGGGCTCTCGGGCTGTCCCTCCTGTGGGGGACAGGTGCATCTGCCTTTCCTCCCCCAGAAGCTGTTGTCACCAAGGCTGTCCCGAGAATCAGGTTAGGCTTTACAATCAGCCAAATCAGGGCTGAAACCCTGGCCTCTCCTCCGACCTAAATTCTGCAATTTTTGCCAGGTCGCCTGATGCCTCTAAGGCTGTTTCTTCATCTTCTAAAGGGACATACTGATGGGTGGAACCATACTAGGTTGGCCTTTTCGTGGTCAAAATCCCGTTTCCTTTCGGCAACTTCATGCAATTCCACATGACGCTTATCTACGGTGGGGGTGGGGCGGGGCGTGAGGTTGGAGACCGTCGTCACACACAGGCTTGGCGGTAATGGGCGGTGCTCCACGCAGCCCATCATTATTTTGTGATGTTTTTCCCCAATTTTGTTATTGTGGTAAAATACGTAGAATATAAACGAAGTTCACTTTCTGACCTTGAGCGGACATGTCACTGGCACTAACCACATCCATGTTGTGATTGTACCATATCACCATCCGGCTCCAGAACTCCTTCCATTTGGTAAAACTGAAACTCTGTCCCCATTAAACACTACTCCCCCACCCCTTCCCCCAGCTCCCAGCACCTCCTATCTACTTTAAAAAAATATTTACTTAATTCATTTCAATAGAGAGACAGAGAGAGAGCACAAGGGAGAGGGAGATAGAGAGAGAATCCCAAGCAGGCTCCACGCTGTCAGCACAGAGCCTGATGTGGGGCTTGGACGCACAAACTGTGAGATCATGACCTGAGCTGAAACCAAAAGTCAGACACTCAACTGGCTAAGCCATCCAAGCAACCCCGGCCATGTTTTTTTTTTTAATCTCCTTTCTGCCTCCCCCTCCATACCCCCGCCCCAGTCCCTGGCCACACCCAGCCTCTGATAACCAGCATTCTGTTACTAAGAGTTCAGCTTTTTTATTTTCTAGATTCTATAACTCAACAGCAAAAGAAAAAAAAAAGCAACCCAATTAAAAAATGGGCAAAGAAGCTGAATGGACACTTCTCCAAAGAAGACATGCAAATGGCCAACAGGCGCACGAAAATCAAAACCACAGAGAGGTCACCTCACACCTGTCAGAATGGCTAGTATCAAAAAGACCAGAAACGACAAGGTTGGCGAGGATGTGGAGAAAAGGGAGCTCGTGTGCACTCCTGCTGGGGATGGAAGCTAGTGCCCACCAGCGTACCAGGCTTGAGTCTGCTCTTCCACCCCTTCCGTCCCTCTGGGGGCCTTCAGTGAGCACGTGCTGTTTGTCAGACACTGTACGCCAGGAGACCACAGGCAGAAAAGATAGCTTTTTCCCTTGCAAGGTCTGCAGTCAGTGAGCCCTCAGAGGCAGGGGTCAGTGTAAAGTACTTAGTGTCCCCACCTCCACGTCTACCCTCCATTTACTCAATCCTTCCCACCTCCCCCACCCCCCACCCCGGCCAGGTCACACATGGAATAGCCCTGGAGAAGCCAGAGCAGGTCAGGTGTGCCGGTGATTGGTGGAAGTTGGTGAGCGCCAGACAGGGAAGTCGTTGAGAACCTGGGGTGGATTTCCCACTCGGTGCTGGGAACGGTTGTGGTCACACAAGTGCATGGACTTGGGATGCAGGAATTCACACTGCAATGAGATGAAACGTACCCCCACTGGAGCCCCTGACCTGAGTTCTCTCACAAAGGGGCTCTGCAGCCGCAGGGCTGTGGGGCTTGGTCAAATCTACCTCTCTGAGCCTTGGCTTCAGACTTGGAGGAGACCTGGGGAGCAGGGGAGGGACATGTTGAGCAGAGACAGTCTTGGGGCTGATCTGAAGCCCCAGGAGGCCCTACAGAAGCGCGTGAGGGAGCTGGACCATCCTGACTAGGGGATCACGCCCAGCTCTCTCCCGGCACCTCTGACCTGCCAGCTCCTTCCTTCGGAGGCTCACAGAGGTTCAATAACTTGCCCACGGTCCCAGAGCTGTAACCAGGATTCAAACCTGTGACCCTGACAATCTAGCCAAAAGGCTGTCCTCCAGCTTCGAAGGCCCTGGAAGGGCTGACCAGTTCCACATGATGCCCCTCTCCTCTGGTTCTCTTTGGTTCAGACACACTGGCCGTTTAGCAGGTAGTCGGGCGGTGTCTCCCCTCCCACTGCAGGGCTCTGGCAAAGGCTGCGTTCTCTGTCTGGGGCATCCTTTCTGCCTGTGTTATCTCTCAGATTTCGCTCTTGGATGAAGGGGCTTAGATGTCCCCTGCCTGAGCCACGTGTTAGAAATACCTCCTTAGTACCAATGTCTTCTTCTCTGTGGGTCTCTATGCAGTGCCTAACCATACACAAAATTTGTGGTGGTCTGACTACGACCTCCACCACCAGAATCTAAGCCAGCTGCATGAGGGCCAGCCTGGGGCTGACTTACTCCCTACCTGAGCCCAACACCCCACACGGTATTAATAAATAGGAGTAGCAAACATTTCCTCTGCACCAGACACTTATGTCACACTCTCTAAGCATTACACTTAAGTGCTTTAAAAGTACTAACACATTTAATACTAAAAGCAAGCCCATGGGGCACTTGGGTGGCTCAGTTGGTTAAGCGATCAACTTTGGCTCAGGTCATGATCTCACAGTTTGTGGGTTCAAGACTCACATTGGGTTCTGTGCTGACAGCTCAGAGCCTGAAGCCTGCTTTGGATTCTGTGTCTCCCTCTCTCTGACCCTCTCCCACTTGCAGTCTGCCTCTCTCTCAAAAATAAGTGAACATTAAAAATTTTTTTTAAATAAATAAAAAATAAAAGCAAGTCCATAAAGTAGGTACCAGATCCCATGCAGAATGGCAGCCAACAGCTCCATGGGGCCACTTAAAACGTGTCTAGTATGGCACAAAAATCAAATTATTTGCTTTATTTAATTTTAATTGATTTAAATTTAAAAACTGATCCTCAATTCAATTATTAGACAACTCTTAAGTTCATTTGGGAATACTTGGGTATGTGAATCTACTCCTTCACCTGTAAGATCAAGTATTTCCAACAAAAATCATGGTGCGTCCAAACAGAGATGTGCTGTGTGTATAAAAAAACATGTCTGACTTTGAAGACTTGGTACCGAAAAAGGAATGCAAAGTGCCTCATTAAAAATTGTTTTTTTACTGGGCGCCTGGGTGGCTCAGTCAGTTGAGCATCCGACTTTGGCTCAGGTCATGATCTCACAGTTCATGGGTTTGAGTCCTGCATCCAGCTCTGTGCTGACAGCTCAGACCCTGGAGCCTGCTTCAGATTCTGTGTCTCCTCTCTCTGCCCCTCCCCCACTTGTGCTCTCCCTCTTTCTATCAAAAATGAGCATTAAAATTTTTTAAATAATTGTTTTTTAAATTTTGATTGTAAGTTTGAAATTATCATATTTTAGATAAGTTGGGTTAAATAAAACCTGTTGGTAAAGTTAACATCACTTGTGTCTTAAGTCTGTTTCGGCTGCTCTAATGGGACCAGGGAACTTAGAGACAGCAGTAACATTTCTTCTCGCAGTTCTGGTGGCTGGAAGCCTGGGATCGGGTACTGATGTGGTCGGACTAAAAAGTCCTATTGCAGCTCACGATTTCTCAGATCTGCACGTGGTAGGAGCTCTCTGAAATCTCTTTACTAGGACACTAATACTCACGAGGACTTGGCCACCACGACCCAAGCACCTTCCAGAGGCTTTACCTTCTAATACTATCACATTGGACATTAGGATTTCAACATATGAATTTAGGGGCTAGGGTAGTGGGGCCACAAACATTCAGACCATAGCATCTATTTATTTTTACTTTTAAAAATGATATCACTGGGGCGCCTGGGTGGCTCAGTCGGTTGGGCGTCCGACTTCGGCTCAGGGTCATGATCTCAGTTTGTGAGTTCCAGCCCTGTATCAGGCTCTGTGCTGACAGCTCAGGTCCTGGAGCCTGCTTCGGATTCTGTGTCTCCCTCGCTCTCTCTGACCCTCCTCCATTCACACTCTGTGTGTCTCTTTCTCAAAAGTAAATAAATGTTAAAAAAAAAAAAAAGAAGATATCACTATTAGAAAAATATTAAAATTGTATGTGAGACTCACAATATATTTCTTTAAGTTTTTTCTTTTTTGAGAAAGAGCATGAGTGGGGGAGGGGCAGAGAGAGGGGGACAGAGGATCTGAAGTGGCTCTGTGCTGGTAACAGAGAGCTCTATGTGGGGCTCAAACTCATGAACCCATGAGATCATGACCTGAGCCGAAGTTGGATGCTTAACCGACTGAGCCCCCCAGGCGCCCCACAATATATTTCTATTGGACAGTATCATGCTATAATTATTCTCATTTTACAGAGAAGCAAATTGAGGCACAGAGAGGTTAAGTAACATGTCTATTGTAACACAGTTAGTGAGTAGCTGAGTCAAATTTGAATCCAGAGCATGTGGCTGCAGAGCCAGGGCACTTGGCTCCTGTCCTGGCCCCAACATCACTCATAGACCAGTGGTGAAGTCTGGGGGAAGGGGATATCTGAGGGTCAGAGACCGTCCCCCACCCTCCACCTCAAGGAGGGAATGCTTGGCACCCAGATACCAAGACTGTCTGCCCTGGACAGAAAAAGCCTGAGGCTGAGCAACACGTTCGGACTTGTGTGTCTCTGCCCTACGGACTTCCATCCAGGGCGGATCTCGACTGTCCTCACGCTGAGCCCCGTAACACACCAAGAGGGAGGCACCTGTGAGCATCAGGTGGAAGAAACAGTGAGGTGTGGGACAAAACACAATTGTGTTTCTGGATGATTGGGTTTAAAGTAAACAAAACTCTCTCTCTCGGTCTCTGTCTCTGTCTCTGAGTGTGGCTGGCCCTAGAGATGGAGCCAAGGATAGCGCCCAGCTTCCAGGACACCTGTCCCAAGCAGAAGGGTCCTCAGCTGGTCAGAGTCACTGAGACTCGGTTCCAGTACACTGGGACCTCAGGTACTAACCTCTCAGGAAAAAAAAAATTGGAAGAGAATTGTCAACTGTCTTTGTCTCCAGAGACCTTCTATTTAAAGCCACAGTCACTTGTCACTACAGCAAACTGACCTGCGGTTAGAGAGATCCACACCCAGACTCGCCCGCTCCAAACCAGCACTACACGCCCAGATACGGCCACTCTCGGGTCCTCACCCCTCCCAGGTATGCTCCCTCAGGGACTTGGGGACCCATTAACATACCTCAGCGGGATCTTCCCGCAAACCCACTGACCGCCCTGCCCCACCCACCTGGAAACATACCCCCACTGTTATCTGTCTCTACAGCTGCATCACTTCCCTGGGGACCCTCATGCAAGTGTCCAGTCTACCTCATAGACCACAAGTCACCCCACGTCTGTTTCCTAGTAAAGACTCGGGAAAAACCACCACCAAATGTGTGGGCCTTGTGTTTTTATATTCAAAGAAACCACAGGGCACAAAATCAATGTGTAGAAATTTGTTGCATCTCTAAACACTAGTAATGAAGCGACAGGAAGAGAAATTAAGAAAACGATCTCATTTACAAGTGCGCCCAAAACAGTAAGGTATCTAGGAATAAACCTAACCAAAGAGGTGGAAGACCTGTATTCTGAAAACTATAAACCACTGAGGAAAGAAATTGAAGACGACATGAAGAAATGGAAACACATCCCATGCTCATGGATAGGAAGAACAAATGTTGTTAAAATGTCTATATTTTACCCAAACCAATCAACACATTTAACACAATCCCTATAAAAATAACACCGACATTTTTCATAGAACTAGAACAAGTGATTCTAAAATGTATATGGAACCACAAAAAAACCCAAATAGCCAAAGGAATCTTGAAAAACAAAAGCAAAATGTGAGGCCTCACAATTTTGGACTTTGGGCTGTAATTATCGAGACAGTATGGTACTGGCACAAAAACAGACACATAGATCAATGGAACAGAACAGAGAACCCAGAAATGGGCCCACAACTATGTAGTCAATTAATCTTCAACAAAGCAGGAAAGAGTATCCAATGGAGAAAAGACAGCCTCTTCAACAAATGGTGCTGGGAAAACTGGACAGCAACATGCAAAAGAATGAAACTGGACCACTTTCTTACACCACACACAAAAATAAATTCAAAATGGATGCAAGACCTGAATGTGAGACAGAAAACCATCAAAATCCTGGAACAGAGCATAGGCAGTAATGTCCCTGACATTGGCCATAACAGCATTTTTCTAGATATATCTCTTGTGGCCAGGAAAACAAAAGGAAACATGAACCATTGGGACTTCCTCAGAATAAAAACTTCTGCACAGCAAAGGAAACAATCGACAAAACTAAAAGGCAGCCTATGGAATGGGAGAAGACACTTGCAAGTGGCATATCTGATAAAGAACTGGTATCCAAAATATATAAAGAACTTATAAATCTCAATGCCTCAAAAACAAATAACCCAATTTTTAAAAAATGGTCAGAAAACATCAATAAACATTTCTCCAAGGAAGACATCCAGATGACCAACAGACACATGAAAAGATGCTCAATATCACTCATCAGGAGGGAAATACAAATCAAACCCACAGTGAGATACCACCTCACACCTGTCAGAGTGGCTAAAATCAACAACATAAGAAACAACAGGGGTTGGGGAGGATGTGGGGAAAGGGGAACCCTCTGGCCCTGCTGGTGGGGATGCACACTGGTGCAGCCGCCCTGGCAAACAGTGTGGAGGTTCCTCACAAAGTTAAAAATAGAACTACCCCACAATCCAGCCATTGTACTATTGGGTATTTACCCAGAAAGTACAGAGACATTAATTCAAAGGGATACGTGCACACATATGTTACAGCTCCGTTACCTACAATAGCCAGGATACGGAAGCAGCCCAAGTGTCTGTCAACTGAGGAAGGGATAAAGAATACTGTTGTATCTCTAAACACTAGTAATGAAGTGACAGGAAGAGAAATTAAGAAAACGATCTCATTTACAAGTGCGCCCAAAATAATAAGGTATCTAGGAATAAACCTAACCAAAGAGGTGGAAGACCTGTATTCTGAAAACTATAAAACACTGAGGAAAGAAACTGAAGATGACATGAAGAAACATATATATATATGTTTTTTCTTCCATCCCTGTTTTTGCAGATGGCAAGATTTTGTTTTCTTTACTCAGCCACAGAAAAGAAAGAAATCTAGGGGCGCCTGGGTGGCTCAGTTGGTTGAGGTCCGGCCCGACCCAGCCTTCATATGACTGCAGATTCAGCAACACGACATGGACACAAGGACTTCTCACTTCAGCCAAAGATGGCTGCTGTTGTAAGCTGCCACATTTTGAAACGAACAGCAACAGATACCAGTAATGACGTCAACAAGAAAGAGTAAGCATATTCTCCATGCACACTCTTGGCAGGAATGTCAACTGGGCAGAGCCACCGTGCAAAACAGTCTGGAGTTTCCTCAAAAAAAAAAAAAAAATAGGACTATCCTAGGATCCAACAATTTCACTTCTGGGTATTTATCCAAAGGAAACGAAAGCACTAGCTTGAAAAGTTATCTGCACCCCCATGTTTATTGCAGGCTTATTTACAACAGCCAAGAGACAGAAGCAATCTAAGGGTCCACTGGTGAATAAGTGGAGAAAGAAGATGTGGTTTATATATACAATGGAATATTACTCAGCCATAAGAAAAGAATGGGATCTTGTCATTTGCAACAACATGGATGGATCTAGAGGGTAGATGCTAAGTGAAATAAGTCAGACAAAGAAAGATAAATACTGTATGATCTTGTTTAAATGTGGAATCCGAAAACAAGCTCATAAATACAGAGGTGGGGGCAGGGGGAAGGCAAAATGGGTGCAGGGGGTTGAAAGGTACAGACTTCCACTTATAAACTAAGTCCTGGGGATGTAATGTACCTAGTGACTACAGTTAACAGTATTGTGTATTTTAAAGGTGATGAGACTAGATCTTAAAAGTTCTCATCATAGAAAAACATGTAACTATGTATCATTACAGATGTTAACTAGACTTACTGGTGATCATTTTGCAATATATACAAACACTGAATCATTATGTTGTACATGGGAAACTAATATAATGCTGTATGTCGATTATATCTCAGTTTTAAAAATAAACAAGTTTTGGGGGCACCTGGGTGGCTCCCTCAGTTAAATGCTAGACTTCAGCTTGGGTCATGATCTTATATTTTGTGAGTTCAAGCCCTGCACAGGGCACTGTGCTGATGGCTCAGAGCCTGGAGCCTGCTTCAGATTCCGTGTCTCCCTCTCTCTCTGTTTCTCCCCCAATCACACTCTGTCTCCCTCTCTCAAAAATAATATTTAAAAAAAGTTTTTACTAAAAATAAATTTTGAGGAAAAAAAATAAACAAGTTCTTACTCTCAAACATATGTGCAGATGTTCAGTCCCCTTAAGCAAAACACTTTTCCAACAGATCCTACACACAAGCACCCACAGCTCCCTGAACACCCACAAATATGCAGCACCACAACCTGACGCCCAAATTGAAATATAGTAGCCCCACGTACCAGCTGACCTGCCCACAGATTTAACCACAGAGACATGCAGAAATGTATATATTGACACATACCAGTTCATAGATACACGCACACACACCCTTAGTTACCCACTGATACATCTAGACCTTAGTGAAGAAGCAAGTATACATGGGGCACCTGGGGGGCTCAGTCGGTTAAGCGTCCAACTTCGGCTCAGGTTGTGATCTCACAGTTCGTGAGTTCCTGCATTGGGTTCTGTGGTGACAGCTCAGAGTCTAGAGCCTGCTTAGAACTCTATGTCTCCCTCTCTTTTTGCCCCTCCCCAGCCCACACTCTGTCTCTCTCTGAAAAATAAACATTAAAAGGGGCACCTGGGTGGCTCAGTCAGCTAAGCGTCTGACTTTGGCTCAGGTCATGATCTCACAGTTCATGGGTTCGAGCCCTGCATCAGACTCTGTGCTGTTTGCTCAAAGCCTAGAGCCTGCTTCTGATTCTGTGTCTCCCTCTCTCTCTATGACCATCCCCCGCTCATGCTCTGTGTGTCTCTCTCTCAAAAATAAACGTAAAAAATTGTTCTTAATAAAAAATAAAAAATAAGTAAATAAACATAAAAAAATTTTTTAAAGAAACAAATATACAAAGACCAAGAGTGTAGATAGACAAGCAAGGAGGGTCCTAGAACCTCTTAAGCCCCAGCCACGGACCATTCATTCATCATTCAACCAAAACACACTGAACAGCCACACACTGGGTACCAGACCCTGTTTAAACATTTGAACATCACTGAAGGGCGCCTGGGTGGCTCAGTCTGTTAAGCATCAGATTACGGCTCAGGTCTTGATGGCTCATGAGTTCAAATCCCACATTGGGTGAGCTCAAACCCTGATTTGGGGTAACCTGTGCCCCACTTCAGGTGAGCACAAGCCCCACTTTGGGTGAGCCCCACTTCTCCCTCTCTCTACCCCCAATGGGATTCTCTCTCTCTCCACCTTCACTCACTTGCACCCTTTCTCTAAAAAAATTCAAATAAAATTTAAAAATAAACATCACTGAGGAAAACAAAGATTCCTCTCTTGGAAAATACATAAAAAGCCTAGAATATCTTGTACTAGAAAGTAAGAAAGATGCTCAGAGATAAATAGGGTACCACGATAGGACAAAGGAGCTAGCCTGAAAGAGCTCCCCCCACTGGCCAAGGCTGGGATAATTTGGTCATCACATAAATAACCAAATGAGGGAGGAGAAAGCTTCCCTTATAGCAGAATGCCAGCGAACAAATGTAGAAGTAATGACAGAGCTAGAAAATCAACATTTTGAAACCATCATGGCAATAACTGATTCAGCAGGAATCACCTATGGATGCTGTGATGGTTAAGCGCGTGTCTCAATTTGATCGGGCTGCAGGGAGCATAGGCATTTGGTCAGACACTACCCTGTGAGGGTGTTTGGGGAGAGATTAACACTTGAAACAGTAGACTGAGTAAAGCAGATTGCTCTCCCTAATGCGGGTGGGCTGCATCTAATCAGTCAAAGGCCTGAATAGAACAAAAAGGCTGACCCCCACCACCCCACTAGGATAGAAATCCTCCTTCCTGACTACCTTTGGATGGGGACACTCTTGCCTTCCACCTCAAGCTGAAACACTGGTTGTTCCTGGATCTCAAGCCTGCTGGCTTTCATGCTGGAACCACACCACAAAGTCTCCTGGTTCTCATGGTTCTCAGACCTTCAGACTCAGCCCGCAACCTACACCACTGATTCTTCTAGGTCTCCAGCTTGCCAACTCACCCTGCAGATCTTGGGGCTTGTCAGCTTCAATCATCACATATGCAAGTTACTTAAAATTAATTCCTCTCCCTGTCTCGATTTATATGGACATGTTGATCCTGCTTTTCTGGAGAACTTTGATGAATACAAGTGCTAAAACCAGTGGGTAAAGGTTTAATGAGGTACAAGACATGGTTTCAGAGAGTCTCCCCATAAATTACTTATTAATTACAAAGAGGAAAATTGTAGAGTGACAGTGGAGAAATGAGGCTGATATCACCTTAACCGGGCAGTCCAAAGTAATATCACCGGGAATGTAACAAACCAAGATCACGTGCCTCCTGATGTGATGCACTGAGGAGGACACAGCATCGCTTCTACGGTGCCCACCAAAATGCACACCCTGCATCTCCTCATGATGAAACATGAAACCAACCACACTGAGGAGTGTTCTACAAAGCAAGTGTCCTGATCTCTCAAAAATGTCAATATCGTGAAAGTCAAAGGCTGAGGGCTATTCCAGATTAAAGGAGAATAAATTGGCATAACAAGTGAATGAAATGTATAATCTTTCACTGGATCCTAAACCAGAAAAAAAATGCTATTATGGACATTACTGTGATAAAGAGAAAGGTGATGGTGTGGCTGCAGTGAGTCAGGATGACAGATGAAAGGAGACAGAGCTCCAGGGCAGGGTGCACAGGGTCTGGTGGGCCAGGGAGGGGCCTTAGCCCTAAACTCCGCTACCGTGTCTCCACTGAGCTCCGTTCTCCTGTACCAAACTGTATGCTTGACTTCTCCATTGGGAAGCCGTGAAAGAATTTCAATCTGAAATGGAAGCTGAGGATAGAAAATAAAAAATTTCATGCAAACCTAAGGACTGAGAGACTGGTTTCCCATAAATGCTGACTCTACAGGTAAAGTTTTTGGAGTTGAGCCCAATCTCTCTCCTCAGCTGGAAAATCCCACTATACCTACCTTAATATCCACTCTTCCTTTGAATAACGTCTTCCTTTTCACGCTCTCATATCATTACATGTTTTTTTTTCTTTAACACTGGCAGAATGAATGAATAAATGAGCAATGATTCAAACTCAGTGTGCCACCCATTAACTTTAGCTAGGGATGCTGAGCAGACAGAAGAGGTAGACTGATGGATGGAAGGAAGAAATGAAAGCTCACAGTCACCAATGGAAGGAGGTCCAGAAAGTGCAGGAAAAGCAGCCCTGGGTAGGAGGGGAGGATACTGTCCCAAATCCCAGGGCAGCACTGCTCACTAGGAATATAATCCGGGCCACAAACGCAAGCTGTATGAACGCTCTTTTCATTCTCTATGGTTAAAGGAAAAATGTTTTGACATTTGTTGGAATGGTGAAGAAGACTTAACTCCAGACTATTGCAATAGAGGAATCACAGTAAGGGAGAGAGACTGGCATCAACTCAGCACAGAACAGGGCAAGGGGGATTTACAGCCAGGGGGCAGGGTGAGGGGTCCGTGCATGGAACATCACTGAAAACAGACATCGGGGTAGGGGATGATCACTAACTGACCCACTGTGCCACTAAAGGCAGGTCAAGGATTTGTACATCAAAGGATGAGGAAGCTGATCAGATGTCAGGGATGGGGGGTTCTCCATAAGCTGACTTAGCCGAGTTCTTGCTCAGACTGGGGTGGGCAGGCTTGATTAAGGACAGAGTGGATGCAGAAGGCCAAGGTCAAGGCCTGGAAGAGAAGAGGATCTGAGGAGCCTGACAACAATTTGGTTAAGGAGGGAGTCATTGCCACTACTAGCCATGTTTTTTAAAAGAAAAAGAAACAGATGTTAATTATTTTTAAAATTTTTTAACATTTATTTTTGAGAGAGAAAGAGAGAGTGTGAGTGGGGAAGGGTCAGAGAGAGAGGGAGACACAGAATCTGAAACAGGTTCCAGGCTCTGAGCTGTCAGCACAGAGCCCGACGGAGGGGCTTGAACCCACGAACCAGAAGATCATGACCTGAGCCAAAGTCCAACACTTAACTGACTGAGCGACCAGGTGCCCTCAGAAGATGTTAATTCTAATGCTATATTGTATCAAATGCAATGTTTCCAAAACATCACTTTGACTTATAAACAATGTACAAAAAAATCAATGTTACATTCCTCTATTCTATTTTTTTTTTAACTAAGCCTTTGCTTTACGCTTATGACACCTCTCAGTTTGGACCAGCCACGCGTCAAGTGCGGAGTGACCACTGGAAGCCAGCGGTGCCGTGGTGGCAGCTCTGGCCGGTGGCCCCAAACCTCAGGGGCCTAGAAAGAACGCAAGGGCCATCAGAAGGGAGCTGGCATGTGAGGACCGGCCCCCACCAGACAGAGAGCACTGGATCTTCCCACTCTGTTCTCTCCTGGGTGAGAAGCAGCACTCACCATAGGGACCAGATCCATCCCCACCTCCTCCAGGAGCGAGCACCCACCAAAGGCAGACCTTCAGGCAGGAGGTGTCAGAAATCCAAGGACTCTTCCAGCACACCTGCCTCCAGTGAGTTCCCAGCTGCACTCATTCCAGGTCTGTTCCATCACTCACTACCCTCTTCTCTTTCCTTCCACATCCCTAACTTGCATCTGACATTATCTATTTGCATTCTTGTTTACTTTCCTGTTTACCTGCCCCCCACCTCCGTCTGTTTTGTTGAGCCAGGAAGAGGCTGTTAACTTGGGTGCATTTCTGCATGCCCTGACTCAGTGGACTCACCTGGAAAATGGAGATGAGTGTGGCTCCCAAGGTGCATGGGGGTAGCATTAAATGAGCTAATGTCTTCCTGACATCCTTCCACGCATGCCCCAACCATAGAAAGTGCTCAGTAAAGGACAGCTGTGGTGTGGTTCTTAACCTGACCCCTCCCCAACCCCACACGTCCTAGAGGGTCCAGCTCTTCACCCACCACCCTGACCTGCCCCAGAG
Organism: Helogale parvula; assembly: GCA_004023845.1. NCBI lineage: Eukaryota > Metazoa > Chordata > Mammalia > Carnivora > Herpestidae > Helogale > Helogale parvula. Next base: position 3,888 of record PJEM01016083.1, on the reverse strand, counting down.
CTTTCTCTCTCTCTGTCCAAAAGGCTGCCGGACCATGTGGCCCAGACGTGGGACATTTCCCATCTCTCCGGAGCAAAGCCTTTTCCTGCTTCCATGAAAGCGATAAAGAGCATGAGTGGTCCCTTTTCTGTACTGTGGGTATTCACTCCAGAGCCTTCTATAAGTACTAACTCAAGGCACCAGTAATTTTCATTCTCGACCACCTGAATACCCCGCTTCGTGACGCATTCGCCCCCTTTCCCAAAAGCCAGTCTCTTAGCACACCCTTCAAGGTCTTTAACATCCACCCTCAAGGGGACTGCTTCTCACCCCACACCTAGTCTCCTGCAATCACCCTTCTCCTAGACGAGGCAGTAGCCTCCTAGGGGCCTCCCTGCCTTCCTCCCTTGCCCCTTGCTGGTCTGTTTGTCATGCAGGAGCAGCCTGAAGGAAGTTGCTAAAAATAAGATCAGAGCACAATCAGCCAAAGCACTATGGCCCTGCATTTGTGTCAGGGAAAAAGCCAAAGTCCTGATGAGGACCTGTTGATATCTCCTGCCACCCCGCCTCGTGTCCCTCCTCTAATCTCTTCTCTCCCCTTCAGTCAGTCACTCTGATCTCTGTGCTGTTTCTCAAATTCACGCCTGCCTCAGGGCCCTTGCATTGGCTGTCCCACTTCCTGGAACATCCTTTCACCAAATATCTACATGGTCCCACTGTGCCCTCAGTCATTCGTCTGCTCAGATGTCACTTCTCCAAGGACCACCCCTACCCGCTCCCGTCACCCCCATCACCCACTCTCTTCTGTCCTTCCCACAGCACTCAGGACCCTCAGACATTCTGCTCAACACTGTATCGCCATTGCAGTGCCTAGCACACTGTAGATGCCCAATAAATGTTTGTAGAATAAACAAGGGCTTCTGTTCAAGTCTTCGTCTTCTGTTCTGCCTCTCCCTTCACCCTAGATCGCCAGCCTCCTCTTAGCCACGCCCAAATGCTCTCCCCTTCTCTCTCTCCTTCTTCAAAAACACATCCGCTACTGAAGAGGGGTGTGGACCCCCCCTGGACCTAAACCCCTAAACCCAAACCCCTCTCTATCACCTACTGGTTTCATTTCCATGGGCAGGTTGTCAAATCCCTCTGAACCTTGGTTTCCTCAACCACAAAACTACACAGATAGAAATCCTGATCCTGTATGGTTGTTGAGAGGGTTCAGTGGACTTAGGAATGCAAAACTCTCAGCAAGGTGATGTCACCTCATAGATGAGGGACCCCCCAGTAGATGGGGGGATGAGATATTGCAATAATACTTCTTCTCTAATAATGGTTATATATTATATTAGATATTATATTGTATTATAATATATTTTATTTTATATATTGTATATTATAGTGATTTTTATAAGGAATGAATGGATATTGAATAAATATGTGATCGTTGAACTTTTGGTGGGGGGGAGGGAATCACGTACCCCTGTGAAAACTATAAAAATGCAAGTCTCTCTCCCTGAGAAAGTGCAAACACACACATAATATTATGTACAATTCAGGAGATTTAAGGTTCCCTTCCTAAATCCTCTACCCCAAACCCTGTGCCACATGGTACTTTCCCACCATGGGAACTGATTTTATTTCCTCAAGTGTCACAAGAACTTCTTAGGCGCCAGGGTCCGTCCCTCCCTCTAAAGTTTTATGTCACAGCCTCTTCATAACCCAAGGCGTTGAAATGGGGGTTGGTCTTGTTGCCTCAGGGAGGACAGCGATGACAACGGTAATCCAATGCTATTACTAGTATCAAGGGCGGGTTTTATTGAGCACTCACCATGTGATAGCCCGGTGCTAATTATTTCTACAAATAGTGACACTTTTCATCCTCAAACAGCCCTGCAAGGACTTCTCTCGGTGAATGTTCAGGAAGGGGAAAAGGCAGAGCAGGAGGAGCCCTCCCGCTGGGAGAGGGGCACGGTCTGACTTTGGTGGTAGAATCTGCCACCCACTGGAGACCTGCCCCCTGCTTGTCTTCCTGAGGAAACAAATTAGGCAGTTCCCTGCACAGCCCTGCCACAGGGAGGCCGGAAGAAGGCATTGAGGTGCCACCTGATTCTACCATTGGCCAGCTGTGTGGGCTTCACTGAGCCTCAGTTTCCTCATCTGCAAAGTGGGAACGACAGTAACAAAACCTTCCTCAACAGGCTCTCGTAAGGACTCCGTGAGAAGGACCGTGGGCAGTGGTCCCAGGAAATATTCTGTGCTGAGTAGAAAATGCGGGCCGCCATTTTCACCGGCATAAACTAAGAAGCGGGGTATCTCAGATCAGGTGCTTTTAGTGCACTCTCTTGTTCCCTAAAGGAGGCCCCCAAATTCTCAGACTTGTTGCTCCGTATCAGGTTGGCCATTACCCACTTTTCTAGCTTTGTTTCCCTCTGCACCTCTCCCTTCCGCATAGCTGCATCCCATCAAAACTGGCCTATGTGTCACATACCTCGCGTCATATACCTATGTGTCATATACCTAGTGACGTCTACCCCAGGACCTTTGTTTATGCTTCCACTTCAGCAGAGCTTGCGGTAGAGTGGACAGGCATGAGCATGAGAATCTAACAACCTTAACCCGTATCCCTGTCTCACTTCCTGAATGCTGCTGACCTCTGACAAGTGACTAAAATCCTCTGAGCTTCAGTCTCTCCTTTTAGATAATGTCTGAGGACTGAGATGGGGTGGGAGGCTCATGTGGACCAGGGAGGTGTACTAATAGCTATTATTAGAGCAAAATAAATAATGATATTAATGTTAATACTAGATGTTAATGTTATATAACCATATGATGGATATTACAATATAAGAATTATATAATGGTATTAAGAAATAGTTAATACATAACAATCATTAAAGTAAAATGTTAATGTTGACAACAGATGTTAATTTATATTGTATTATATTATAGGTTATCATACATAATATGTAATATATAATAACCACAATACGTATTTAATAATTATATAACTATAAAATATTAATATTAATAATAGATGTCAATTGTGTTAGTAATAACATTAGTAATAATTAAATTATTAACTAAATTAGTTATCATTAAAGTATAACATTAGTAATAATGTTATTTATATTAGTTATACATGATATTTACAATATATAATTAATATATGATATATAGTTAATATATTATATACATTTATTATGCATAATTATATAATCAAATTTAAAAATATAGAATAACTTTTATTATATACACACATGGCAGCATTAATAATATAAATATTAAATGCTGTGACAGTGTGAAACACCGACCATGTGCCTAGCACTCTTCCAAAAGCTCTACAGATATTAAGTCACAGAATTCTCACACCAACACCTGCATGTCAGTATCATAAACCTATTTTACAGACAGGCAAACTGAGGTGAGAAGAGGAAGAGAGACCGGCCAAGGTCACACAAGCAGGAAGTGTGTCAACGCGGGGTCCTGAAGCCTGGCACTCTCCCTCTGAGGCACTGCCGCCCGATGGACCCCGCATGTTTCCGCAGCAACAGACAGGTTTTGTATCCCACAACATGGTAACAGTCACCTGCACCGCTACCGGGCCTTCGAAAGGCAGCCACCATGACAGAGGAACTTAGCTCTTATTTTTATCTCATTTTTATTAGTTTAAATTTAAATGGCCACATGTGACTGTAGGCAGTTCTATTTTATTTTTCTTTTATAGATTATTGTCAAGTTGGTTTCCATATAACACCCAGTGCTCTTCCCTACAAGTGCCGCCCCCCAGGCCCATCACCCCCTTCCCCTCTCCCCACCCCTGTCAGCCCTAAGTTTGTTTTCAGTATTCAAGAGCCTCTCATGGTTTGCCTCCCTTCCTCTCCCCAACTATTTTTCCCCTTCCCCTCCCCATGGTCC
>PJEM01016082.1:0-26472 GCA_004023845.1 Helogale parvula | reverse complement strand
ATGTACTGTGAAAGAAGGCTCTAGATTCTGCGCTCACCCTACTTACTCACCCATCACCCAGTGGTTCTCAGTGTCCCATGATCTTCCCTGTACTTGCAGTAAGGAGAGCGCTGGGGCTGGGAAGGACCAAGGTGCCCTGAGCCATCATGCAAGGAGTGAAGGGTGCTTGTTAGTTTATTCTGTTTTGTTTTGGTTTTATTCTTCCAGTTGTCCAATGGGTTGAATCAAACACACACACACACACACACACACACACACACACACACCACACACACACATACACAACTAACAAAAACGAACATCTATCCCAAGACAGTGCAGTCTAAACCATAAGGAAGAAAAATTTCTCCAAGTGTCCATAATTTGCACAGAAGCTCTGTTACAATGAAATCAGTGACTCACAATACCTTGAATGGTCCTGTTGGTCCCTTCCTTCAACATTCTGCTCTCAGTCTGGGTCCCCTCTGGTTTTTCTGTCAGTAATAAGAAAACGACACAATGCTGAGAGCCACAATTCCCAGTCTAGGCTTTGTTGGTTGGCAAAATCCCAGCTCTTCCAATCCCCTCTCCCTGGCCATCTCTTCCAGAGATCTATGCCCCCTACATGTAGCAGTGCATACACGCATAGGCCCTGTTCTGAGCAGTAAGTAGTATCGGCACAGCTCAGAGAATGACATTTTGCTTTCTGATAAAAAGAGAAGTCGTAAAAGGAGATTGTCCCGGCAAGGTGCCTTCCTCACTCTTCCTGCTGTGAACACATATTTGATGTCTGGAGCTGCACTAGCCATCTTGCCATCATGAGGCAAAAACCACATACAAAAATCCTCTTATTGACTTTATTCAACAATTCATAAATCAGGCAGTATCTCATATAGTGGATAGAAGGGGGCTCCAAAGAGCTGTACTTAACTAAGGACTCTTGTAAGCAGAAAGGAGCAGGACAAAGTTTGTGAGAGGCTACAACACACAAGGAGGCCACTATGATTACTCTAAGCAGGAAAGCTCCCAATGTCTGCAGTGCTCTTCAAAGCCATCATCCCCGAGACCCAAATGAATCAAAATCAAGTAAGTCAAAGAAAGAGTCTATTGAAGGAGTCACTTTCTTAAGCCAAGTTGGAGGCTCAGTGACCTCAGGTAATTGAGTTTCATCTTCCCCAGAAGGGTTAATTCAGGTGCAGCAGGTGGCGTTGGCCACAGCACAGACACCCTCTTGTTCAGCAACATAATAATCAAGGACTATGCTATTAGTGAAAACAGTTTTGGCCAGAGATTCCAGGGATTTTGTTGTTGGGCAGCTATTATTTTAGCAGCAGATTCTGCAGTATCTTCAGGAGTTAAGAACAGGTCCCCCATCATAGCATTATTTGCACTTCCTCCTGGGCAGGGGAATAGTGGTCTACCAAAAGAAGACATTTATGAATCATGAAGGTCATCTGCTAATCCCGTTTGAGTCTGTGACTCAGGACAAGAAATGTGACAGCCATGGAAGCCAGTGAAATTTAAGGGTCTGTAGACCACACAAGAGGTTTTATTCTGGTTATCTTGTGTCCCTTTATTTATTTAGCACCTGGACACAAGCTTCCCCAGCTTTGGAGTTGTTAACCAGAGACAGAAAAACAAACCCTCGGGTTCCGGGGTTTGACATAATAGAGAGATGACTGAGTTTGTTCCAAATAAACCAAGGCACTGGAAATCAGGGAGAGTTTTGTAAGGGACAGAACCATAGGGTCACCAGCGTCATGGAAAATCTGACAGTCATTTAGAGACTGCATTATTCCCCACTTCATAACAGCCTGAGCCTTACAGGCCAGAGCAAGGCAAAAGGCAGACAAAAGAAACATAAAGATTTTCATGGTGTAAGAATTAGGGAAAGGATGGTCAGAGAGGAAAGAAGGAATGGAATGAAATGTTCTTGATCTTATTTCTTGGGAGGAAGCAGTGTTGACAACTATTCTTCATCAACTTAATTATAAGGTCTTCAGTTGATGTGTGGTTCCTAGAGTCCAAAGGGTCGCTTTTTAATTGGCAAATGTAAACCCAAGATTCAAGTCCCTGAAGTCTGGCTACCATCTGGGTAGTGAGAAGGACCTAGTATAGTCCCTTCCAAGGAGAATAAAGGGCAGGTTTTGTTCTTAATCAAATCAAAAGAGTGGGAGAAAACTGGAAACATTAGTTTGGAGAGTTATATATAAGTCTGAATTCAGAATCCAGTCCAGCTTGGGGAGTATATAACAAGACTATAATCTAATATCACAAATATTAGGTATTTGCAAAGGCACAAACATTTTTTCTCTCCAAAACCACCCCACTTTTTCCTAAAGTTAATCATAGCAATATATGTTTTTATTAAACTTGGCCTGATAATTTATATAAATGAGGCAAAAATAGTGATTGACCATATAAACTCTTTTTAAGACTACTTCACAGGAGGGTTTCATAAGGAGTTTTGGATTGAACTCTCAAAAGTCCTAAGGCCCAGAAGCCAAGACAAAGACTTGCCATTAGATTTTATGTGCAATACCTATAATTTGAGCAAATTCCTCTCTTCTCTGATTCTGCAGAAACATCCTGAGGTTCCCAGGCCTGACAGGAATGAAATGTCCTTACTCAGCTGTTAAATGCCATTGAGAACGCCATAAGCCTGATTTTCCCAAGCAGTCCCTTAAAGCTGTGGGGTCACATGTGAATCTATACACATCTCCCTCAAATATGACATTTCCGTCAAAGCCTGGGTAATATAGCCAATGTTTCTAATTGGGTCCCATTATAAGGGGAACAGATTCTTATTGAATTTCTGCAAATAGCTAACTAAATCACAATAAAAAGAATGCTCAAGAGTTTCCAATTTCTGGAGGGATCAGATAGGGAGAAAAAGTAAATGTTTCATCTTTGAAAATCAAGGTATACTTTATCAAATTGTTAGAAGTCATAGGTAACTTAAGATAAAGACAACTTAAGGTTTCCTTTAAAGTAGAAAAACAAAACATTAAGGAACCAGTAATATTTTGAGCAAAAGTCATAAAAGTTTACAATCCTTCCCTCTGTGCATTCAGTTCCATGTAATTAATACTTTTCTGCTTGAGGGGCACCTGGGTGGCTCAGTTGGTTAAACTTCCAACTTCAACTTGGGTCAGGATCCCATGGTCTATGAGTTCAGCCCTGCTTTGGGCTTTGTGCTGACAGCTCAGAACCTGGAGCCTGCTTTGGATTCTGTGTCTCCCTCTCTCTCTGCCACTCCCCCGCTCACCCTCTGCCTCTCTCTCTCTCTTTCTCTCTCTCTATCAAAAATAAATAATAAAACCTTAAAAACATTTTAAAACAATACTTGTCCTGCTTGAATCTAGCTTTTCCATTAGTTCTAGACATTTTTACCTGGTTTATTTTATGATCTTAAACTTATCGGAAACCTGTACTTAACAAAGTCCTTCCAATGAATCTCCTTGAAGATGAAGTGCTTTGGCAGAAATACTTTTGCAAAAGCATCAGGGTAAAACAATAACTCCTGTAAATGACAAAAGACTTTAAAATGTCCGTGGTTAAAGACCTGATGAGATTTTATTATACTAGAATTGACAAGATAACTTGGTTATTTCTGTGATATATAATATTTTAAGATAATAAATGAAATTATGATTGATAACATTATTCTAGGACACATCAGATTTCTAGGAATTTCAAAAAATTTTTAGAACACATATAACATATACCTGCACACACACAATTTAAAAAAGGTTTAGTAGCACTTCTTATTTGACCGTGTTTCCCATTTAATTTGACATATCAAATAAGTCTAATTAGTTTAGCATTTCTTTTTTCATTAGAATAGAGAACAAATCTTTTTACAAATTTCCAGGGACCCCTCTGGAAATCTCGAAGTTACTTCCAGATCAAAAAGACTTCATTTAGACTTTAATGTGGGAAAATTTGTCAAAAATATCAAAAGCTTTTAAAACAGTCAAACAGGATCATAGGTCAGTATGAAACAATACTTACTTATCCATTCACCAGTCTGAACAAAGACTTCACAGGCAAATACAGGAAGTTAAAAAAAAAAGACTTCAGCTCTTTTACTAGAGAAAACTCCATTTTCTTATGTAATCAAAGATCTCACAGAGACAGCATGCAACACAGGGAAGTATTTTAGTAAGAAACAAAATCTTTGTTTTCCAAGCCGACTTCTTAAAAGCCAAAGATAAACTTTTCTTTCCTCCTTTCTTTCTTTCTTTTTCTTTTCTTTCTTTCTTTCTTTCTTTCTTTCTTTCTTTCTTTCTTTCGTTTGTTCTTTTTTTTTTTTTTTTACAATTTCTTATCAAGAGCAGACCAATAGTCCAAAGAAACCTTGTCCTTTTACCAGAGAGAAGACCAAATTCTAATTTTGTACCAGCTTACTTTTGATATTAAAGTTTGTTCTTAAAAATAAAATTTAATTAAATGTATTCTAATTTAGGTCAGCTTGAGCGTACGTAAAATTCCTTCTCAAAGACTCCTTTTCCATAAACCTACAACTTTATCTTATATTTTTCCCTTCTTTTTCATTCTGAAATAACCAGCCTCACCTGAGGACTAAATTACTTTATTTTCCCTCAACAAAAACACATCTCCATTCCTCATATCTTCTCTCCTGAAAATACACATCCTACTTTTCTTGCACATGGAGATGTTTCCCTTATTATTTCCAGTAGTTTTAATTACATATATTAAAATTCTAAATCCTTAAATTAACATGAATTTCTAGTGAACATTAAGAAGTAAGCGGGGCACCTGAGTGGCTCAGTCGGTTAAACTTCGGCTCAGGTCATGATCTCACAGTTGTAGGTTCGCGTCAGGCTCTGTGCTGATCTCTTGCTCGGAGCCTGGATCCTGCTTCAGGTTCTGTGTCTCCTTCTCTCTGCCCCTCCCCCACTCACTCTCCATCTCACTCTGTCTCTCAAAAATAAATAAATGTAAAAGAAAATTTAAGAAGTATGTAATGGCAGACTGGCTGTTCCTCTAGCATTCTGTGGCTTGGAAGACTTAAAAATATATTTCCTAATTTCAACAAGTAAATTCTTCCTCAAAGCAAAATATTTTCCGGTGGTAGAAAACATGTCTACTAAGAGACCCAAACTGCTTTGGTTCTTTTGTAAAAAGAAACCACAGGTGGAAAATGTTATGCTTGGTAATTAATGTTTCAGTGTTTTATCTTATTTGGAAGTGATCTATATATTCAATAAGTACCCATCATTTGACTTATCACAGTATAACTTTAAAGTTCCAAGTAAACAAAGAGATTTGGGAAACTGTTTTTGAGTATACATACCATAAAGCATAATTATTGTTGAAAAGTTCATAAACTCTTATCCCGTTTCCATCGCTTGCTCCTAACAATTATGTGGAGACTGCATCAAAATTCTGTGAGACATTAGACAACTACCCATCATCCCAAACTATTTTTCTTGCTGACACATTTCTTAAATAGAGGTAACATAAGCTTATTTGGTTAGTTAACCTACGTAAAACGAAAGTTACGTGTCTACATTATTTTTAATGCTGATAACTCTGAAGACATGCCTTATTTTTAATTAAACCAACAAACTTCAAGTAGATTAGTCATTTACCAAAGAGTATCTCAGATCACATGGACTTGAAAAAATATTTGGGTTAGTTTCTATTATATTTCTGAGAGTTTTAGGAATATTAATATTTGAGTACCTGACTTTCTTTAAGCCCATTCAATGAAGCCTTTTTACAAGTGAATTTTGGCAATATCTTCCAGAGGTAAGAAAGCATACACATCTATAACCTACCTACGCAGACATACCTAAACCTACAATCATGGAGATGATACAGCTTTTATTCTAAAACTGTACTCATGAATCAGATACAACAATACAAGACTCACTAGTCATAAAATAATTTGGATCCAAACTGTGTTTCTGACAGACAGAATTAAGTTTACTCCTCAGATGGGTGAAGTTTTTACTAATATTTGTGGAGAAGACACTTTAGACTTGTTTGTATCCTTGACAAGTAATCTTATGAAACGTACAGACTGGATTTCGGGCCAGGGCACTTGAACGGGAGCTTGGGATTTTTCTTTTTTAAGATTTATTTATTTTTGAGAGAGAAAGAGCACAAGCAGGGAAGGGGCAGAGAGAGGCGGGGACAGAAAATCCAAAGCAGGCTCTGAGCTGACAGCAGTCAGCCTGATGCGGAACTTGAACTCATGAACGATGAGATCACGACCTGAGCTGAAGTCAGACAGTCAACTGACGGAGCCACCCAGGTAGGTGCCTCAGGAGCTTGTGATTTTTAAAAGCCTCTTTATTCTTTTGTGTTTTTCTTCAGTCTTGGGAATTGGGAATGGTAAAGATAGGTGGACTTTGAATTGTTTCTGGAGCTATATTTCTGGTTTTGCAAAGATTAGTAAGATAAGAATAGTTGCTTTTAATTCCTCAAGTAATTGGGTTGCAGCCTAAATGATATCAGGGGGCTGATCCGTTCATCCAACTACATTATCTTCAATCTGATGCTTTGTATCAGGAAAAATCTTCAACTTAGAAGAAAATCAAAAGATTTCTATGTTCTGGATTTAGAGCTGTTTATCTTCAAAATGTCTTAGCAAATCCTTTCATAAAGGCTTTGGGTTTTTCTTTGCCTCTGGATACATAGTTTTATTTTAGTTCAGGGGAGAAGGCCTATAAAAAGTCCCTATCAGGCTCTGAATATCAGCTTCCAATTTGGCCCATTTGTGACCACAGAGCTACTTGAAAAAAAATCATGTCAATGTCAGTTTTTAGCTGGGACAAACAGTAAATATTTCTATTAATATTGAATGTCCCTTGGACCCATGAAGCATCCCCAAAGCAGGGGTACAGGTATTAGCCTCTGGAGATTTAGAAGCAGTCCCGAAGATGGCCAAAAGAACGACAAGACAGACAAGATGGCAACGGAGTCCCCGGGAGGGGAAGGATTAACAACCACTGGGTTATCATTTGGAAAGGAAGGAACAATGCGCAATTTTATTTTTCTCCTTTGACTGGGTACTACAGACAGAGATTCAAGAGAGCTGATTCTGGTAAGAATTTTCACCCTCCACTGGCTTCTGCCACCATCCCATCTGTAGGCTCTGGTATTTACCAGAATCTGGCAAAGTTTTCCATTAATTTTAATTTTAGTTTCTCCGTGCTGTTTACGGGAATAATGTCACGGTTTATCAGAAAACCCCTCAGCGCCCTCTGAGCCCCGGAGAGACCCACACGGTGGGGACGGGAGGGTCTTCCTTTGAGGATAGACGTGGGGGTGTCTGTAAACCCATTCATCTGGTAGACTTTTATTGAAGGTCGCATACTCTTCTCAGAGTATGAAGAGAATTAGTCAGAGGATTAGTAGATTCTGAGTTTAAGGGGGAGGGAGGGGAGCAGAGAGGAGCAACAGGGATGCATTTTAATTTTTGTTTGAGGTTCCACTTGTGTCTTTAATTTTTCATTAGTCTTTTCAACAAATCTTTCAATGAGACTGTTTTGGGATTTTGCAGCTCTTTGGAGGCCTCTAGCTGCCAGTGCAACCAGGTATCCCGCTCTGTTTGCTTAATTTGGGGACCTTTGCTTTCCAGCGCACTCTTTAAATAAGTTTCCCTGAGGGAGGGCAGCCTTTTGGGACGGCCCTAGTCACAAGTGGGGTTGAACCCATATTTTTGTCCAGCATGTAAATAGAGTGCGGCCCACACTTCTGTCTGGTCATATTCCGGCATTCTCATTCCGACAGGCACCAAGCCAAGTTCTCAGGACACAGAGCAGTGGTTTTGCCTAACTGGATTGCTCCCCTTATCGTGGCCATTGTAATTCTAGGTTGTTTTTCCTAACCTAGCTAACTTACTGCCATTTTTCACAGATATTTATATAGCTTCCAGGATCATGGTTTTTAGATATAAAACAAACAAGCATGTGTCAGAAGGTGATACACTCAACTCTTTGGAATTGAAGGATCCCTTTAATTTTTGATTTTTAAAAAAAAATTTTTTTAGCTAAGCTTGAGTCTCTTGGAGTCATATGACACCTAACAAGGATGTGCCACTCGGCTGGGGATTGCGTGATGCTTCCATCATTGAACAGAAATTTCCTGGAGGTTGGCAGTGATCTAGTGTCAACTTAACCCATTCTGTGACCAACTTATCCTAACCTGGGAGTCTCGGCGTTAGGTGGCAAGTGCTCCAACAATGTTGAAGTGCCCAACCCGTGCCCACCAACTGTGTGGTTTTGGCTTCCAGATTCCCATTAACAGTAGCCTTTATCTGCACAAAATAAGACCAACTTGTACATTAACACACCAGCAGTAACCAAAGGGATGCTACTGGGGATTGTCAGTAGAAGGCATTCTCCACAGCACTGGCAATTCCCAAGGTAGAACTGGGGAAGGGACGAAGCCAACACATCCCAACAAACAGGGATGGTGGCCCAGGATTCCAAACACATGGAGAACTGTGACCCAATCAAGCTGACCTGCCCTGGACTGGAAAGCCAATTAGACCTGGAGCTCAAAGCAAAGGCAGCAGAGCTCAGACCCAAAAGGAACTTACCCACAGCAATTGGAAATAGCAAAAAAGACAGAGCACTCAAAGCGTTCACGGGTACCACAACACCTGTGTTTCTTGTTGTCCCCAAAGCCATTAGAAGTTTCCTTCAGATCCCATTACTACCACCAATCAGAATTCAGCTGAGTAAATTTTAAAGATCTTACTGACCTTATTCAGTGATTCATGAGTTGGGCAGCATCCCATCTAGCAGACAGAAAGGAGCTCCAAAGAGCTATACAAAATGAAAGACTTTTATGGGCAGAAGAGGGAAGGATAAGGAAGTTACTAGCAAAGAGGGGATTGTTAGAGGCAAGGCCACCTTCCTTTGGGGGATCGCAGGGGTCTATCAGGCAGACTACATCACTAGTGCTGACTAGGTAGTTCTAGATGGACTGGTTTAGGAGTCCATTCCTGGGAAAGGCTGAAATTGTAATTAAGTTAGGCACTGAGTCTTGGTTTGGTGACATGGGCTTAGCCCAAGTGACTCCATTTTGAGCCTGTTGTCTCTTTCTTTAACAGACATGGGTGAAAATTTGTTGTAAGCTTTTGGAAGATTCTCTTTTTCCTGAAAGGGAAGGCACAAAGAGACATGACCCCCCCCCCCTTCTTCCTCTGCCTGCTGCATATGGATGTAACAGCTGAACACCCCAGCCATCGTGTGACTCGAGGAGGCTCAGGTGTGGATGAAGGAGGTTGTGAGGGTGGTAGAAAGAACTCGAGTCCTTGACAGGATTACTACACTGTGAATGGAGGTCCTGCCCCTACCTGCAGCTCTGGACCCAATTTTATGAACTAATGGATTTCCACATTTTCTTTATTATTAATAGTTCATTACCAAGTTGGTTTCCATATAACACCCAATGCTCTTCCCCACAAGTGCCTCTCTTCATTTCCACAATTTCAAACCAGCATAAGTCATCTTTTTCTACTACTTGCAGCTAAGTGCATCTAACAGATAAACGAGGTGGTGAGGAGGACACATCTCTCCACACCAGACGGCCATTGTCAAAATCTCTTGACCTTGCCTCTCTCAAGTTTCCCAAAAAGTCAAGTAACTTCATGGACAAAGAAAATAATCCCATGTGTTCAGAACCCTGAGGGTTGTGGGATGAGTTCGGTCCTTGGCTGGCCAGGCCTCTCTCTGAAGCAGCTCAATTTTCCCTGGGTCTGTTTGTCATTTCCATAGAGCCCCATAATTGCTTGATTTACATCTTGAAAACCTCTAATGGCTTATAACAGTATGTGATCAACTAAGGGAACATGTCATGTCTTCTCCCAAATTCCAGCCACTGGACTTTTTGATACCTCCATATTGGTGAGCCCCAGGAAGGGGATATAGGGATTCCCAGTAAAGGGCCCAGAGAGTCAAGGAATGACTTCTCCCAGTGCATGCCTCTGCCTTCCAGGGAGTTGGGCGATTGTGATGACAGGGGTTTTACTTAGGGCAGGAGCCTTAATGAATCCCAAAGAATACCCCCATCGGTCAAAAGCCAGGTCCCCAGGAATGATATGCAGAGCTCTGGATTCACCACATGAAGATCCCCATTCTTTCCTACATTGGTCACTTGTGTGTGAACTTGGGCCGAAGTCCTACGAGCCCCAGTTTCCTTTTTGGTAAAACAAGGCACTTGTTTCCCATTGTCTTCCAAGATTTTCCCGGGGCTAATGTTATCTACAGAGGTGGGTATTTCTGAGTCAGTTAGTCACCTTCCAGCCATGTATGTGGCAGCTTGACAAAGCTTGGCCAATGAAAAGTGTGTCTGCCTCGCCATACAGGAAAGCTTTAATAAGCATGTCACCCGAACGCCGTTCTTCAGGGCTAGCTCGAACAAATAGGGCTGAGGGAAAAAGATGGAGAGAAAGTGTAGACGTCTCTCCGCCATTGATTTCCAATCAACGCTGCTTCCTTCCACAGACATGGAGACTCAGGTATGCCTGGCTGGTTTAAGAAAACTTTCTCTCACACACAAAGAGCAGTGTTGCCCTTGGAAGGGGGTGGGGATGAGAGCATACGACCTTTTAAAAAAATGCTAGAAAAATTCTCAGCTTTGGAGGACTTTTAAATTGACTCATATCCTGAAAGCTATGTGATTTTATATCCACACTGAAAGGGTAATATCAAACTTATGAAATATTTACTAACTTGGCTGCATAAACAACAAATCACCTCTTTTCCATTAAATATTTTTGTGAAAGATATTTTAGTAAAATACTGCAGCTTGCAATTTAATTACAATGAGTAATTAAAACTTAGAGCATAATCATTTTTGGCAAAAAGTCAGTTTTTGTTAAAATTTTAAGATAGAAAAAAGATGCATATTACGACCATAATACTGTTAGTAATTAAGATAAATGCATCAATTATTAAAGATGCAAACATGTCAAGCAAGCATAACTAATTATTTGAGCATGTTAACAGTTGTCTAATGTTAACAAGCAGTGAATTATTAAAGACCCCATGTGTCACATTCTGGACTGCATAAAATATAATGTTCTGGAACGTTTTATGATTTTCAGGTTTTTCTTAGATCTTCTCCGTCGGATTAGCCATAAACTTAAGATAACTTGCCTTTAAAATGTATTTCTAAAATAATTAGCTGTAATCAGGCTAAGAGAGGCTGCATCTCTGAGTTTGTGCAGCAGGAAAAAAAATGCAGCAGATACAGAGAGAAATTGCAGACCCAGCATCACGTCTGCAGGGAAGACGTGTGGGGTTGAGGGAAATGTCTCCCACTAAAGGTCCGGCAGGGGGGCAGAAACCAGATAACGCGGTGTTGGTGCGAATAAAGCAGGGGGAAGACATAAATCACAGGGAGCTTCGTTGTACGCTTCACAGCTGTCTATTTCTTCTTTTTTCTATTTAGAGATACACCTTCTTGAAAACAGCACTTCACGCAATCATATAATCAAGATGCCAATTAAGACACTTGTATAAATCACATGCAAAGCAATGCTTGGATTATTTTTGACTGTCAAACCGCAAATCAACGCCAGCAACATTATCACTGGAATTCAACCAGTCCTGGGTATTTCCTTCCCCCAGACACAGAGCTGAGCCCACAGGGAACCCATCTGTTTGTGGGCATGGAGAATCAGTTGGGAAACATCTTGTTAGGGTCCAGAGCCCCAACATTCTGAGCTCACCTGCGGCTCCCTGTCCATTTTTGATCCCTCTAAGAGGGAAGGGAGGCTTCTACAGAGGCTGGTTGAGACTTCTGGTGCTGGAATGGGCTCTCGGGGGAGCTGGGTCTAGAGAGAAGGATGAGAAGAGAAAAAATGGGCAGTGGGGGGAGCTGCTGAGTCTGCTCCTGCCTGGTGTGTGCAGAGAAGGCTGAGGCACTTCCACAGTCTCCTAATGGTCACCAGAGCCGTCTCCGGTTAGCCCACCTTTTCCTTGTGCGCAGAGGGTCTGTCGCCTTTGTGGAGGGGGCACAGGAAGGTCTGCCGAGGCCTGCTCAGTCCCTTCCATATGCTCAGCCCTCTACCAGGCACAGGGTGGTTAACAGTGATGAGTCACGGCCACTCTCTGCTCCCCAGGGGTTTGCAATCTATCTGAGTGAAAGACTCACCGACAGGAAAAGCTAAACACAGGAGAAACCATAAGGCAGTGTCTGGTCCTTCCACTAAATAAGAATCTTCTAAGGATTTCCGCCTTAGTTCCGCCTGTTCATCCTTCTATACACTCAATCTGCCTTCCTCCTAACATCTACTGCACACAGGCTGTTCCTCACATCATTCCAGGTATAGGGCATGGGAGAGCTTCCTGGAAAGATAATGCTATATCTACTCTTGAGAATCCATGGTCTGGTGGAAACCACAGCTCAGCTGGAAGCCTGTTATAAATTGCGGTGAAAAGAAGACTTGTGGCTAAAGGGTGGCCAGGTAGGGTACGGCTGGTAGGAGAAGCACTACCCGCCCCTTGCTTTCAACCAGTGCCAAGTGCCACATTAGCTTGGAAGGGGTGCAGCATCTATGAAGTCAGCCTTTTAGCTCCTCTTTCTAGAAGAGAGGCCTCCTTACCTGAATCAGTTGCTCTCAAAAGGCCCTGAGCTCTCCTCCCCCCATTACCAGCCACACTGAGTGGCTGGTGTGCAGCACACAGACAAGCAGCCTGCCCTTCCCCCACCCACAGCTCCTGGGCACAGCTGGGTTCTGATGAAGCTCAAGCCTAGGGACCCGGCACCACCTCAGTCAGGCTCAAGTCCGAGAGACAGCCCAGCAGTTTTGCAATCGTTCTCTTAGAGGACCCCCAAAACTGTTTTAGCTTTAGATCTCCCAAACCTGGGCTTTCTTCCAAAGCAGACTACTTCCCACTTCTGCACAATCATCCTTCCAGTCGAAGCATGGTCAGGGCATAGGAGGCACCAGAGAATGACATCAGAGTGGTCCAGCCTGGCCCCTTCTCTCCCAAACCTGGATGCAGGTACCCTGGGACCAGACCTTGCAAAGACTAGAATTGTCTTCTCTTGGGACCAGAGACTGCTAATGGCACACCAGAAGGCCCTGTTTCTAGTGGAAACATCATGTGTTCTGTGCACATGGCCTGGGTTGGGAAACAAAGATGTTCATCAGTGCTGAGGTGGGGGTGGGGTCCTTCAAGGGACACGGGAGTCCAACATGAGCCTACACAGAGATTGGCTTCTATAGCTCCCCACATCCTCCAACAGGATGTCTAACCACCTGCATGCTCTCTACACACACAGAGAGGCCAGGAGGACATTGTGGACCTGAGTGTCTGGGGTCAGATCTGGGGCAGAACAAATGATGAGACTTCCATAGGGTCTGATCCAGCCCCCCTGTGGCATCAGGGCTGAGCCCTAGGGAAGGATGAGCATTCCTTTCATTTCTGACCAGAATTCAAGGCACTCTGGATGAAGGAAATGTGGTACCGCCAGGTGCCTGTGGGCCTGGCATGTCTGCAGGGACCACGAATGATCAGTGGGGATGGAAGGTCGGTGGACATTACAGCGATGCCCAACAGGCCTGAATAGTGTGAGGGAAGCATGCAAGACATCCAGGATCTCTCATCCAGGCCACACGGCCGCTGAGCACGGAAATCCCTCTCTCCAAGTCCTGGACACAAGTCCTGGGTCTTCTGGCCAGTGGAATATGACTGGAAGGGAAATGCATGTCCTCTGAAACACAGCTTTAAGGACAGCCGTGGGTCTCCTCTGGGCGCAGGAGATGACGAGACCTATTAGGCGGCGGACCCACAAAGTGGACAGAGCCTGGGTCCCCACGAGGACACACGGTGGACAACCTCGTACCACCCAGACACCCTGGGCTACTCTATCCATGGAATATAAGCGTCTGTTGGGTGTGTGCCGGGACATCGTGGGTCTGTTTGTAGCACAATTGTAGCCCATCTTAATGAATATAGCAAGTCAGGAACCGTGTGTGTGGACGCTATGGGTATGTGACCACGGGGACTGTCTCCGGAAACTTCGGTCGCCAGGAGAGCTCCCTTTGCACAGGCTGCGTCATCAGGGCAGGAAGGGCCACACGGAAGACGGGCACCTGCTGTCCCTCCCCTCCCGTCTCAGACCACTTTCACCGACGCCTCTTTGTGCTGAAGCTTTCCCTTCTCGCAGCAGCCACTGGTGGCAGCTGCAGGTAGAAAGCAAACCCTAACTTAGTTAAAGGACGCTCGGCGGAGCTGGCACTTCTCCACTATTGTGTGTACGAACCGTTCAGAGGAGCCAGCGCGGGCCCTCCGCCGGGACCTGCGGTCACCTGGACCTCGGCCGCGGCCGGCCTCCTCGGGCAGGACCGCAGGACCCCGGGAACCTTCCAGGGAGCCCCAGACCCTGGCGCTGCAGCTCCCGGAATTGTGGGTCTCCTCTCTGAAGCGTGAGCCCTGGCGGCTGGCCAGCCGCATTCCTTCATGTGTCAGCCCTGAATCTCTTCATATGTTGGGGTGAGCTGCGTGTACACTGGTTTCTTCACGTGCAAGGCGGTTTCACCATCTGTTCCTATTATGGGAGTTTATGGCACGGAATACCTCAGACACCACAGCCTCCATTTTTTTCCTGGCGTGCGGTGAAAAGCACTTTATGAACAGAATGATGAAAAGGTAGGGGCCTCCTTCGGTGGCCCCCCCTCCCCGTTTTTTTCTTGGCACATCATGACATTCAGAAGGATTTTTACAGTTCATTTTTATGAAGATGAAAGGTGATTGGGAAAAAATTAAGGAATTACCGGAGAATGTAAATGTGGCTGCGATTCAGCTTTTAAAATCCTTTAATCTCATCATGATTAATTGGATTTTTCATATTGTTTCCTAACTGCACATCCTTAAGAAAGCAAAACTCGAGCATATTCTAAAATTTGCAAATAATTCTGGAATTTGAAAGCATGGAGGCTCCTGGTTTCTGTATTTTAAAGCCAAATGAAGACAACTATCCTAGGATACTTTGAGTCAGGGGTTTAGGTCCTCTGCTTCGCATAGACACAGGCATTGGAGTTGTATAGCTTTTAAGGCATCACCTGAAAGGGCAGAACTCCCCCATAAAAATCCCATATCCCAGGATCTTCCTTGAGCAGGAAATATGTCCCCTTTGCACACAGGTACACACCCGTATGCACACACACACTTTTTTCCTGTGTTCTAAATAACCTAATGCGTTTACACAGCAGCTCCAGAGACCGTATTCACTCCATGACATCTTTTTGTTTGTTTGTTTGTTTGTTTTGGCCTATTTATGGAAACAGTTGTATGCCTTTAGAGAACGTTACAATACTTAATGGCGGCCTGCGACATCCTTGAACATGACAGTAAGAAAAAGCCAAAGGACTTACTGTAACTTGTGCGTGGAAGTGACAAGTGTATCATATAAAATCCTCCAAGAAATCTCTTTGTCTGTGTTTGCATGAGTTACGAATGGGACTTGAATCAAAGATTCTCCGTTCATGCTCGAGAAAGGACCCCGGTGTTTATACTGTTCAGTAAATTCTTTCTTGCCTTAACTGCTCCAAGGACACAATGGTCAGGAAGACAAAGACTAGAAAACCCAGACGCTCCCAAGCTTCCTGGTTCCTGATACTTCCTCAAAGATTTTCCTTCTTTAAGCATCTATGGAAAATCAAACCCCAACCCTATACTATCAAGGTCAAGGCTAGATTTAGTGTCCAAGTATTCACGCTGTCATGGTGAATATGAAGGGACAATAGAAAATGTGCTCAGATATCCTAGATGGATCCATTCCTCCCTTAACACTTCAGGCTGGTTTTGGGAGGAATATCTACCTCTACTTCTTTCCTTTCCTCTTCTTCAAAGGTGCCCTTCCCAGATGCCCCCCAGAACCCCAGGCTGAGCTGGGCGGAAGCCAGTTCAACATTCTGCATCCCCAAGGGCGGAGCCCAGCGTCCCCACTGGTGTGGTCACCACTCATCTGCTCTCTGCACCGAGCCCTTGGTGCGGGGTGAGCCCTGAGGACGGAGAGCCCACCAGGCCACACTTCACCGCTGCAGGACAGGCTCCAGTCAAAGGAAATCATGTCGCGCTAACATCATCCGAGCCCAACCTCAGTGGGCCCATCAGCACAATGGGCTTCTGCAGAAGCTCTTCTGTTGACAGGATGTGTTCTTTTTCCTTCCCAGCAGGGACCCCTCTAACAGCAGCTGTGGTTTAAAGAACAAGAATGTCCTTGAGAACCACAGAGCAAACATAAGCCCACAGCTCTTTACTGATCACTGACGAACGCTTTAGCCCCTACTCATAGCAAGAGGAAACGTAGAAAATGTCCACTTTGTACTTCCTGAGCCACAGAAGATATCTTTGGCAAGGCCGGTAGGTTGGAACACACCAGATATCACACGGGGTAGTGTTGGATGCCGCTGCCTGCAAAATCACCACATCACCATTTCCAAGAACCTGCTGGGAATGGCATTGTCCTCTTCACAATGCAGAGCCTAGGGCCTTACGTTACTCACTTTTTTTCTAGCTGCCTGTCACTTCACAGTGTGTGGCTGTGTCTTCTTGATTTAGGTTATAAATTTGGGGTTTCTCCTGGGTGTCAGGATTGGCCGAACAGGGGAGCAAGCTTCCAACAGCAGCTCCTCTTTGGCTCCTCTGAACCACAGCAGCCTGAGGCTCTAAATGCACATTAAGGCAAAGACTTGAAATGCCTTAGTTGGATTTTACAGTGAAAGGTGGCAGAATAGCCCACCTCAGAATATCCCACTTTGGTATAAGAATTATCCCTCTGTTTACCTAAGAACAAGGCATAAATTTACAAAAGTGTCCCTCCTCCTCTTTCTACTAGGAAAGAGAAAAGTTAATTCCTGGAGGCAACTTTAGACCCTTTTTAATGGAGAAGCCCACCATTGCTTTTCTTGGTTACTTCCCCATCAACAGTCTCCCCCACACTTTTCTTTCTTGTGACATGTGTGGGGTTTATTCGCACTACCTGGGCATTTCCCATACCTACAGGAGGTATACATGTTAATAGATGCTTGCTTCTTTCTCTTTTCTTGTTTTTTCTCATTAATCTTGCTTTGTTTAGGAGGGGGTGGTCCCAGCTGAGAACATGGGAGGCTACAGGGAAATTGATTTTCCTCCCCTGTAACAGTGGAGCTTGGGATATGTGATAGCCCTCCTCAGTTACCTGATGAAGCAACTTTCCCCTTTCCTGTTTCATTTTATTTTTTTACCATTCATTTATTTTTGAGAGACAGAGAGAAACAGATCATGAGCAGGGGAGGGGCGGAGAAAGAGGAACACACAGAATCAGAAGCAGGCTCCAGGCTCTGAGCTGTCAGCACAGAGCCTGACGCAGGGCTCGAACCCACGAACTGTTAGATCATGACCTGAGCCAAAGTCAGATGTTCAACCGACTGAGCCACCCAGGCGCTCCTGTTTTTTGTTTTTTTTTAAATTTTTAATGTTTATTTATTTTTGAGAGAGAGAGACAGACAGACAGAGACAGAGACAGAGCATGAGTGGGGGAGAGGAAGATGGAGAGGGAGACACAGAATCCAAAGCAGGCTCCAGGCTCTGAGCTGTTAGCACAGTGCCTGATGTGGGGCCCGAATCCATGAACCATGAGATCATGACCTGAGTTGAAGTCGGCCGCTTAACCAACTGAGACACCCAGGAAGCCCTCCCCTTTTCTGTTTTAAGATACACTTCCCTGAACCAGAATGATCATGAACATCAATGAAGGGGCAAATTATGCTGGCAGATTTTGCTCTACCCACATGGTGGTATCGGATGATGTTGGTGTCCTGAGACTAAGGACAGGACTTACTCAGCATTGCCACATGCTCTAGTGGGCACACATCCTTTGCCTACTCTAAGGTAACATACCAGGTCTGCACACTCTCATGACTTAGTGATCCACCCATGAATTAAAAGGTTCCAAGTGCACCAGGAGGCTGACATTCACTGGCTCTAAGCTGATTCAGCAGCACACATTTTCACTAGCCAGGAAGGAGTGCACTTAGTGATGTGGCCTGTTAAACTAGGGCGCTTCCCATCTCAAAGGGAGAATACCTCACCTTTTCCTGAGACTCTTCTGAGTGATCAAGGAGGCAAAGGCCCCTAGAGAAGTGGCTTCTGCTGGTGTCAGATCGCTGGGAAGCATGTTTCCAGCAGAGCACTGCTCCGTCCTCTGTTCTCCTTGCACATTCATCCTTCCATCCATATCCTCCTAGAGGATATGACTGTGTCACCACAAACTTCTCCTGCCCAGGCTTAGCCTGGTACTAGACAACATACATGTCGTCAATAGATATATGAGAAACAAGGCTTATCACATAACACACTCTTTTCCTTTTGAACTTGTGTTAAAATTTCAACACACACATGATAAAGAGAATACAATGAGGTCCAATTTACACCACACCCAGCCCCAACAACTATTACCATGGTCTGTCTTGTTTCCTCTACTGTCCTCCAACTTACAGCCCTACCCCCACGACCAACGTGAACTACCATGACACACAGACATCCCAGGTATCACCTCCTCTCATCAGTAACTATTTCAGTTTGTATTTCTAAAAAACATGGCATACTCACACCTAGAAAATAAAAATAAGTTCTTGATATCATCAGACATCCAGTAAGTGTTCAAACATTTAGTAAACACGAGGGGGAATTTTGTTTATATATTTATTTGTTCATTCAACTTTTCCATACTAAATTCCCTCTATTTTCTTTTCTATATTTTTATTTGTTGAAGAAACCATCCATGAAACGTTCTTTTACGCTGAATTTTGCTGATTACATCTCTACTGTGTCCCTTAACATGTTTCTCTGTTCCCTGCGTTTCTCATAAACTGGGACTTAGATCTAGAAGCCGGCTATAATTTTGGCAAGACCACTTCACAGGTGGTTGTGTGTACTTCCATCAGGAAGCTCTTAATTCTTCCTTGACTCTTTAATCATTAAAAATCGTTGCCTCAATCCAATTTTTTTCAGGGATTGAATGCTATCATTCTTTCTTCCTTTATTAGCTACAATGCTTCTATAAAGGATAATTTTCTTTTATTAACTATATGGTTACCTTGAGATACACTTTAATAGGAAAGGCAAATTAAATGCTGGATTATTTCCAGTTTTCAGAATAATGAGTGGATTGTCTGGCTTCCAAAGGTGGCTGATTTGATTTTTTTAAGTATCACTATGAGCTATTGGGCTCTGACAGGCTGGATGTGCTTCAGTCCACTGTAGTTAGCATATATATTGACACTCTGGCCAGCAGAATTTGTCATATCTTTGGGCAATAAACACCTCAAATTAGCACCTAAGTTCTTTTGACATGATTCCAGTCATCCTTGACATCTCTCTTGTCTTCATATAAGACAACGTGTTCCAGGTCCATCTGGTACAGTCATTGCCTGTACAATCAATCTCTAATCAGTCGTTTTTGTGGCAAGTGGTATTTAGAGGCCAAAATTTAGTGATAGGGATACATAGTACTACTGAGTTGACCATTGTATTTAGGCCTTTGTAGTGAACAAATAGAAAACAATTCTTACCCAAAAGAATACACGTCACAAATTCAAGCTGGCATTTTCAATTCCAATCTAGCATTTAATTTTGATTTTATATCTAAATATTTTTCTTAGGCTAATAATATTCTAATGACATTGGCACAATTACTTCACTGCTTTTTCCTAATACGTACGTGTGTGAGAGAAAGTCAGTGTCAGAATAACAATATCAGTGTTACCAATAACAATATGATATTGAAAACCCTGTTTGCCGTTTCGTTTTGTTTTTATTGTTTATTGAGTTTCTCTTTTTTTGTTTGTTTATTTGTTCTTTGGATATAATCCACTAAGGACTTTGTTTTAACTTCACCTAAAGTAAATTCTCTCTGTAGGTTATATAATCGACACAGTCCATTTCCTCTGTTTCATTTTGTTCTTAGTTTTAAGGAACTACTAATTAATTTTGAGTTATTTGTGTTGGGTAATTATGTAAAATATTTATCTCATTTCAAAAAATATCTATTCAGACACTTCTAGCTTTTCTCTTTTCCCTTCCACTCTTTTTCTTTCCTCTCTTTATAATTATACTTGTGGCTTATAATTTCATGAATTCAATATAAAATACTTATTTATATCCCCCTTTTCTTAAATAAATAGTAGCATACCGTATACACTTTTCTCTATCTTGCTTTGTTTCACAAAACTATATAGCATGGAAATCATTCCATCATGGTAAATGGAGATATAATTTGTTCTTCTTTATAGCTGAAGAGCACTTCTTCTTGGCATCCCCCTCATTCTTAAATACTAAAAGAGCCATCTAGATAAAATGTTACACATCGTGAAGTATAGCCCAGCCTTATTGGTTGTGTGTGTAAGACCTCAAGTAACTATCCTTATAACAGAGCAAATCCAAACTTAAATTAAAGTAATAATTTTAGGAAAAACAGTTTTAGGATAGTGGCCATAGTGATAGAAATAATAAAGCAATTATGATTACTATTATGTATCAATCGCTCACTTGACCCTGGAACTGGCGTAAAATACGGTGCATCTATTACCTCATTTAATGTGATTCCCTGCCCCATTTCACAATTTATAAATGAGTCACGAGACACCTACCTTCCTCCACACAGATAGCAGCCCACACATGCTACGTGGGAAGTTCCAAGCTCAAATGTTCTTTTTTTCAGCGCTATCCAACACAGCCACTTTCCCAAGCACTTCTGTACATTTATCTATTGAATCCTAAGCCAGGACTTTTATTAGAATGTAAGAACCTCCTGAAATTCTCTGTGAAGCTTTGGGAAAGTCCCGGGACCCTACAAATTCCCAAATGAAGGCACTTAACTCAAAATGGCCCTTGGTGAGTGATGAGTGCAAGTCAGAGGATCACTGACAAACAGATGCTGATAAGCCTGTGCAAGGTCAAGTTTCGCTAAGACCCTCTTCCTTCGGCCTGCTTAGCTGGGAGTTGATGGGTTGCAGCTTCTGATTCCAGGCTGTGCTGGTGTGTGGTATGGACCTCCCATGTCTGCTCTCTGTTAAATGTTTTTGCCTGTTACTGTGGCCACCGTGCAATTGAGACAATTTGAGGTGAGATTGTTTGACTAGATGCTTTCTGTGCTGTTTTCTTTCCTTTCACTTCAAAATAGTTATGTTTCTAGACAGCAAGTCATGGTTCCAATGCAAATGGGATTCTGTAGCCAGTTTTCAACTATGGCTATACCTGTGGCATTAAGTGTTTGGACGTTGTATCCTGGAACTAAGGACAAATGAAATCTTTCCCCACAGACTTCCCATCGCCATCTCCATGAGGGTGAATGGAAGGGGAACCCTGCAAGGGACCCCTGTACACATT
This sequence comes from Helogale parvula, assembly GCA_004023845.1. NCBI lineage: Eukaryota > Metazoa > Chordata > Mammalia > Carnivora > Herpestidae > Helogale > Helogale parvula. The sequence continues at coordinate 5,122 of PJEM01016082.1, read as the reverse complement.
CCCAGCCAGGTTACTGTGGCCATCTTGAAAAATGCTCCAGGACTCTACAGTTTTGCCAAAGACTTTTTTAAAGTGTATTTAAAATTTTTTTAATGGTTTTTATTTATTTTTGAGATACAGAGACAGCGCAAGCAGGGGAGGGTCAGAGAGAGAGGGAGACACAGAATCTGAAGCAGGCTCCAGGCTCTGAGCTAGCTGTCAGCACAGAGCCCTATGCAAGGCTTAAACCCACGAACTGTGAGATCATGACCTGAACCAAAGCTGAACGCTTAACCAACTGAGCCACCCAGGCGCCCCGCCAAAGACTTTTCAGGACAACATTCTCAGAGGCATTACTCTCTGGATTACTAGACTAGAGTCATCTCCAACTCATACTCCCAACCTCTGGTGGATGTCATGACCTTTCCTGCACTAAATCCTGCACAGGAAAGCCTTCCTTCATATGCACCCTGGGAAGAAGGTCACAGACACTGATTCCTGCACAATTTCTGTGGGCAAACACCCTAAACTGAGGGGTCACTCATACCTCATAGGTGGGCAGGTCATTCATTTGTCCAGATGAACCATGGGTGGCTTTACAGAGACTGTGGTGCTTTCATTCTTTGTTCTGGACACCAAGGTGTTATATTTAAGCAGAGGGCTGAACAATCCCTGTGCTAGCTTCGTTGCAGATCATGAAGTAAATAAGTGTGGGCGCTCAACAACAGTGGGGAGCATGACCCCACATGGACTGCTGGCTCATGTCACATGTGATGCTGACTCAGAACAAGAGTGGGTCCTATTGAAGAAGAGGCTCAGATGCCACAAGCGTGTTAGCACACCCAAAACCTGACCTGGACTTCACTCCTTGCAAGTAGGGGCAGGGGGGTGATGTGCTGGGAGCAGGAAGTGGAGTTTGAGTCCTGCTCCGTGACTTCTTGTCTGAGCTGAGGAAGGTCACGTGGCACCCCAGCCCTTGTCCTAGTTCCTATGATGGAGACAACAGCAGTGGTACCTACATCACAGGTTGCAAATGAGGAGATTCATGAAAGAGCTCAGGATAGCACCTGGCATAGGATCTATGCTCCCAAATGTTGATAACCACCATGTGCCTGGATCTAAGGGTTAGATTCCTACAGGAGATATGACTATATCCCTAGGAGCTAAGGATGGGGATGGCACATTTCATTCCCATAACAAGTGGAGAATTCTCTGCCCTTTTCTATCATATTTCCAGGACGATGCCGGCTGACTTGATGCTCAAATCAAAGCTTCAAATCCTTTTTTGCCATGCAGAAAAGCTACGCTCTGGAAAAAGCATATTCCCAACTTCTGTCAGAATACAGCACATTTTCTTTTGGGCACAAGAGGTTAACCCTCACATTTTAAAGGCCTTGAATAAAGGCCTTACCGACATAAGCTGATATGGTTAAATGGATGGTCTTTCCCATGATTTTCCAAATACAGGTGCACCGGTGGGCACTGTGATCTCCACCCAAGGTGCGGCGGGGCCCTGTGCACAGCTCCCCAGTGAATAAAGTGAGCAGAGGCCCCATTTTAACTTACAGGGATGCTACATATAAGAGGAATGTTTTTTTTTAATGCCTATTCATTTATTTTTAAGAGAGAGAGAGAATGAAAGTGGGGGAAAGGCAGAGAGAGAGGGAGACACAGAATCTGAAGCAGGCTCCAGGCTCCATGCTGTCAGCACAGAGCATGACATGGGGCTTGAACTCACACACTGTAAGCTCATAACTTGAGCCGAAGTCAGGTATTTAACCAACTGAGCCACCCATGTACCCCAAGAGGCTCATCTTATGTGCTTCTCTTTTTTTTCCTTGCTAAAGGACAAATGTCTATTCTTCCAATGTCTTGCTAGCCAACCCAGCTGAAGTCATGAAACCAAACATAGAGTGGGACTCGATCAATGATACAGGCAAAGACAAACCCTCAGGTGCTATTTATAGCTCAGATTTGGGAACCAATTCCAGGATTTTATTCACATGGAGACCCCACTGTAGTAATGGAACCTGCAAAGCGTTTTCGGATCCTCAAGTTCAGACTAAAAATCTTCACCAAAACCTCACCCAAGCAGACCTTCCAACTAGCTGATTTATGTTAGTGTCAGACAAGACACAAGCTGTCATTTCCAGCTTTCTGATAGGAATGAAAAGGGGATTGCTTTGGAGATTAGTTGTATCCACTGGGCGACAGGCTTTCACAGTCGCTGGACCCCTTCTTTGTTTTGCATAAACCAACCCCAAAGAAACCCCACCCCCCAGATTTATCCATTCATTATCCCTTCCCTTCCAGAGAAGCCCAACTCCAATCAGGGTCCAAAGAGTTAAACTGCGAGCCCCTCACCCCAGCGCACCTCCTCTGCTCTCCCAGGGCTGGCTCTCTGTGATTTATGGAGGGCTCCATCCCTGAAGGGAACTGACAGTCACTCTCATTTTCTTGCGTTTCCCCCCCTCACGGCCAAGGTCATGAGCAAGGGGGCCCCTCCAAGTTTTCTCCACTCGTCCTCCTTCACCCTTACTCCGACGAGGCCTCATGAATCATTCCGTCTTCACATTGAACTCCTGACGCTTCCCTAGCACCAAACTGCCCGACTTCCGCAATTTTTCTTCATTCTCACTAACAATTTGGTAATGAAATATTGATTTTTAGTTAGATTCAAATAGATGTTATTAAGTTTGCATTGATAAATCGTTCTCTTTCTCAGGCTGGAAGTACCTCAGTCAAATTCTAACTGTGCTTTCATACGTGGTGATGTATTAATCTGACGTGTCTGTCGGCTGGGCTGCTGGGGCTGAAGCCTGGGGTGCCAACCTAATTGCTGTTACCTCACATGGAGGGCATAATTCTAGCTGGTGTGTTGTAGGGATTTTAGCCCTAAGACCCAAGTGGGTAAACATTTCCTCTGGGGCTCCTACTTTTTAAAATTGTATCCTTTCTTCATGAAGACTGGCTTGATATGGGATGAAGAGATGGCCCATTACATCTGACTTTCCCCCGTGCCTTTGTCAACATAATATCCAGGCCATATTATAAAACATTGAATAGACTGACAGGAATGTGCCATCCCCTGCTAAAATTGTTGGGGCAGTTCTGAATGCTTGTGGCCAGCTTTGAACTAGCTACCTAGGGAGGGTCTGCAGCAGGCATGGAGGCCCGCCTCCCATCTCGGGCTTCTGAGCCATGTGTATGGGAGTGTGGGTGAAGAACCGAAGCTCTACTCACTCAGCACCCACCCATATTGACACCTCCCTGCCTCTCCCGCATCTCCATCCCTCCTCCCACCACTCTCACTCAGGATCCAAGTGTCCCCCCCTCGGACCATGCCCAGGTCTATGAAGCCAACACAAGTCACCTGAAATTCTCAGCTCACAAGAATCTCCCCAGAGGCCATCCCTGAGATATTTGCCACTCAAGGGAGAGGGATCTTTATTCCAGTAAGGGCTCCCCCTCATCCCTGATTGTTGTGATCTGACTGAAGATATACAGTTGATCCAAGCTGAGCTAATCATTAGTTCCTCATCCTGGTCTCAGTAATTATTCAGAATAGGCGCAAGACCCAACGTAGGCTAGTCAGTGTTCTCCTTCAGAATGGTCCCAAACTTCAATAGGAAAAGAATCCTTTTCTTTCTTGTGCTAAAACAAGGATGTGGACCCAGAAATACTGGAGGGCACATTCTCTACCCACCACGTGGAGAAAGCTGGCTCCCTTGGTCAAGGGGAAGGTTGACCTGGTGCCATGTACCTGGTCTCAGGGTCTCTGGCCACTTCCTTCTCTGACACTGAGCACCAACTTTGGCTCTGGTTTTTCCTACTTGCACTCAAGAGTCCATCCTTCCTCCCTCTAGTACTTCCTTCTCTCCTGGATGGATTAATCTCAGGCTGCCTTGGACATTATGCTCTCGGTCACAGTCTCCAATGACTTCCCATCACCCATCACAAAACACCAATCCGTGTCTCAGTGTTCTATCTTCTCCAAGACATCCTCCACCCACCACTTCCCACAGTTAACTCCTGGCTCAGGGGCATCACAGAGCTCCCACATTTCTCCAATGCTCAGTATTTTCTTGGGATGTTTTCTATTCTTAGAATGACTCTCTTCATCTCTGCATAACTGACCCCTCTTTATTCTCCTTTTAGATGACTGTCCTATGTCCCTAGCTGGATTCACTTCTTCCTCTGCATGTTCTACTTTCCATTCCATTGTAAATCAGCAGCAGGAACTGTCTTCTCTGTCAGCCTGGTGTGTGTGCGGTGGAGGAGATGACCTAAACACAACCCAAGCCTTTATTACCAGTGCCTTCCACCACACCGGGCACGTAGTGGATCATTTAATATAAACAATTTGCCTTAAGTTATTAATTAATGTATTCACTCATTCTCTTCCGTTCCTACCTATTTTTCAAAGGAAGATTAAATACCATCGCCTCCTCTGAGCCTTCTCAGGTGTCTTGAGTCAGAATTAACTGCTTGCTTCTTTGTGCTCACACACCATATTGCTTTCCATTGCTAACTCGCGTGCATTAATTAGTGTGTGCATTTTTAGGTACTACTTTAGCAATAACTTCTGAGTATCTACTTCCTTCGATTGAAGGTAGTTTCTATCTAGGGTGTCTGTTTTCCCCTCTTGACTCAAAGCCCCTTAAGGACAAAAACTGAATTTGTTTCCTTAATACCTAGAGCAGGGCTTGGAAAGAGCTGCATAAAAGTTTGTTGAATTAAATGGAGTGCATTTATTTGAAACTGATGGATGAGAATACGATGAGCTACTTTTTTTTTTTGTAGTTGTTGTCATTTTAAGTTTATTTATTTATTTTGGGGGGAAAGGGCAGAGGGAGAGAGGAAGGGAGAGAATCCCAAGCAGGCTGTCAGTGCAGAGCCCAACATGGGGTTCGATCCCATGAATCTGAGGTAAAATCAAGAGCCAGATGCTTAATCAACTAAGCCACCCAGACACCCCTGGGCTACTTTTCAGTCATAGGTACTTCTCAATATACCAGTTGCAAATGACAAGAATACTCAAAATCAAAGTTGGTTAAGCAAAAGAGAGAGAGAGACAGTTTGTAAGCTTACATGACATGAGTCCAGAACTAGATCTGGCTTCGGGCCCTGTCAGACCCCTTAT